>KE525277.1:324298-343739 GCA_000441895.2 Anopheles sinensis | reverse complement strand
AACCATATTCAACCGCAAAACCGATCTTGAGGTTACTTCATCCGCTTACTTTCCGTCCCTCAAACCCAACCATCCTTCCATCACCTTTCCTTGAATATGGTTTCCCCGAGCCCAACACATACTTACATGGCGCGTGTCCTGGTGGTATTTAAATTTACATAAATATTCATGCCCACTTTCGTGCCACCCGTTTCAGTCTCCCGGCCAGCACGAGCCGAGCAAGGACATTCCTTCGGCTTCGGCCGGCGCCCAAATGTCTTCAGGATAAGTGAATGTATTTCGATTGTTTCCTGTGGTTTTTTTGCTCGTTTGTTTTATTTTCCTTCTTTTTTCTTTTCCTCGTCCTTGTTTTCCCATGCTTTTGTTTCACTCCTCCCAGTTAAGCGAAAGGATCGATTTCGTATGCATAGATTTTTGCCACACGACACCATCGGTTCCGTTCCGGTTTTCGGTGTCTTATTTCTTCGGCAGGCGGTTTTGTTTTTTTTTCCTCCTTTTTGCTGGTCACCCAGTTTTTCCAGCATCCCGGGGACCGAAGTCCCGGCCGGTATCACCTTAACCCACTGCGGGGTGAATAATTTATTCAGGAAGTTATTTGGGCACACAACTCGATTCCCATTTGATTCGATTCCGGGTGGACAGCGGGCAGCGGTCGGATGAGGTTGCCAGTTTTTTTTTCTCGTTTTGTCCTTTCCCCGTATGGGAAATCGTTTCGCGTTTCGTTTACTCCGAACCGATCATCTGTCTTGTGGATTGCAAACAAACAGTAAAAACATCGTCCCACTGAGGATGGAAATGGATAACCGGGTGATAATAGCATTTGATTGAAAATTCAATCGAATGCCGAGAGGAGACGAAAAAACGATTTCACACTGTTGGAAAAACTCTGGCAACCGCAGAAAACTAAAGAAATTAAGATAATACCTTAATTGTTCTTTGATCGATGTTCAATTGATTTTTCCAACGGCATACAAACCCTTCCACTCACTTTCAAGTTTTGTATTCTTCAAGAACGAATTCCATTTTCCAGCATCCCATGACTCGGTATCATATCGGCTTACATCCGAAATCTAATCCTCAAATACCTTTTGGATGCTTGGCCGGATCAAAAGGGAACGTGCGACACAAGCAAACCGACGAAAGAGAGTGGACAACCCGACTCGATCTAGTGGCGAGTCAGATCAATCAATCAAACACTGGAATCAAATTTCATACCTCTCAAAATAGCCCTTTTCCTTTCATTTTCTTTCGCTTTTAAAAGTCACAAAGTTGCATCCCTTACAACGGGGGAAAATTTGTCACCTTCCACTGTGCCCCTCCGCGTCCCGTTTCCCTACTGTTGCCGTTTACTTTTGTCCATTTGTCGTCGGGCAAATCAGAGATATTGAGAACTCATACTTCGGTGTGTCGAAAATGTGCTTTTTCCCTCATTTCCTTTCCTAGGGCTGGCGCCTGCCTTGGACGGGCAGGATTTAAAGGCCCTTCCACCGCCTGACCTTACCTCACAAAACCCTCTTTTGTGTGTGTGTGAGACTGTTTTTTTTCTACCTCTATTTACCTTCGCACATGCTCGAAAAGCATCGAACAGAAAAAAGGGTCCGATCGATCGACGGATTATCGTCGATTCGTTTGGGCCACGTTTCGTTCCGGATTTTCGTCCTACCGTGATCTCGATGCATTTGTGCCACACCGCGGGTCACAAGGGGTCAGATAATCGATGAACACTGGAACCAACTACCACTGCACCACACCGTTAGCAGCCCTTGCAGGACAACGACGTGGCATTTGGCCCCTTTTCCGAACCCAAACCCGAAAGCAGCACCTCACCGTCTGGTATTTCACGACAGGGGGCTTGCGTTGACAGAAGGGAATGGGTGTGGAAGTGTTGAGCAGCAGAACACAAAAGGAACCGCTGCCAATTACGGAAAATTTAGCAAAATATTTGACGCGTGTCCATTTTCCACGGCCGAAGCTTCCGGGAAGTCGACAGAATCGGACGGGAACTGCATCCCTTTTTGAAATCCTCGATCACATCCGATAGAACAGCAACCTCGGAGGTTTTCAACTGCTTCAGCTGCGGTCATACGTTAGTCCATTTACGCTTTTCCAACTCTGATGGCCAACCGTTTCGTCTTCAGCCGACGTTGATGGTTTGATGAGAGGCAGTAGAAGATCGATTAGATTCAAACATCACTACTTTTGAATTAACCATAGGTCTGGAACATCCGCGTATGACGTACGTTAATCTGCGTGAAAAGAGATTTAATTAACTTCATTTAATCATTTTTCCAATTCAGTTGATTCCATGAGATATGTTTGTCTTGATAAAAATGAATTCAGAAAACACACCATCGAACTTACAAGACAATGTAATATCACTCGGTATGGAATGTCATATAACCAGGCACCTTTCAATTAACGCACGTGGGTTGCAAGGAAGAAAAGAAACAAGTAGTTTCAATCGTGTTCCCTGCCAGGCTAATAAAATTGTCGTTTGTTATGGCCTTTGCTAATCCCACTCGTTGCAGTTTGTAGCGGGCAAACTTCAATCCACTTGCAAGGCGAACGCAATTTATCTACCGAACTGGTGCAACTACGACTCAACGTTACGACGACAACTTTGTACCGAATCTGGTTGCTGTGGTAAGCTTGTTTAGCAACCCCCCTTCGCACTACCGGGTGTAGATTAGTAGGAAAAGACCAGCGGCTGCTGAATGTTGCCCGTTGATAATTTCTTTCAAGTTGCCTCGCTAAAAAGAATACGATTTAAAACAAGTTCATCTTGAGAACCTTGCTTATGTCGCGCGGAATCACCCTCTGCAGCTACCGGTCTTTGCCGATCCCGAGGAATCCCCAGGCACCCTCGGCTATAATTAGCCCCAGGGTTACTTCAACCCTTTTTCGGATACGAGTTCCAAGTTGCGCGTCTTATCAGCGTGGCGGGCGCATTATTAATGGGTTGCCGCACGTACGCAACGCATTTAAATTAATAATATATCATCGAGATAAACAATTATCACAATTTGTCAAATTTAAATTAATTACTTCTCACCTTATCGGACACCGGCGGATCGGCGAGAGATTGCGTGCATCGCCCCTGGGGAAAGGGGGACGAAGCAACCCTGGATGAGAGAGTGGAAGAATGATCCACAACGGGGAGATAAAAGATGCGCATCTATTTTCCTACCTCGGTACCACTTTTCCCAAAAGTTACCCCTTTCCGGGAGTGGATATTTCAATGTCTTCAAAGTCCCTCGAGGGCATCGTTGGAGGATTTTTCCTGCGTTTATTTAAAACACCGCCAGAGGGCGTTGTTCACACGCCAACCCTAGCAACGCAACGGCCTACCGGGTCGGGATGAAGTTGTTCAATCCTTTCCATTCGCCCGCACCCGATACATACTTGCGGTTTTTGTGGTGAGAAATCCTCGCTGAACTCCTGCCCGGTTTTCACGAAAGTGAAATTTAATGCCCTCGCCCGTCGATCGTACGCACGCACGCATCGTTGGAACAGTCCTAGTGGACCTCACCTCACACCTCGTGGTTGGCGTTATCTGGGGCAATGAAAAAAGGAAAATTATGCGTGCATGATTAGGATAACAAGGCGAAACAGAAAGGTTGTTGGGGGAAAACGCTCGTGTCGACCGAGAACATTATTGTTCTTCCAAAGGCAGTATGTTGGAGAATTTACAAAATCGTTGCTCACCACTAAAACGGGTCCCATTGGGAAGGGGGAAGGGTTTTACGAGTTTTCACATACTTCCCATGCAAAGCGGGGCAACTTTTAAGCGCGCAAAGTGAATTGCTTCCAGTTGTCCTTGACGGATGGTGGGTTTCTAGGGAGATTGAGCTATTGTCAGGTGTGTCCATTTGCTTTCAAATTGAAACCTAACATTAACAAATTTAGAAATTTATTGAAACAAAAAAGTTAAGTATTAATCACGAAATACAAATAAATTTCAGGGATTAAAAAATGTATACCACACAAATTGAATAATTTAAAGACAATAAAATATGCAGCGAAAATTTAATTAAATACTAAAAGTCTCACCTTGTCATCCCAATAAAATGTTCAATGATTGCAAAATTGAAACCCTGTAACTGCATCCCGTTTTTTGTCCATTTATTGCAACACCCACAGTTCACCCGTTACCTGCTATGACGAACAGTCCCGTTGATTTCCAGTCAAAGGACACGGACTTTACTCCGTTTCGGGGAAAAGCCAACTCCTGCCCGGCACGATGTACTCGTAAATGTTTATCGCTACCATCGTACGTTGGTACGTGTGCACACGTACCGTTGCACAACGTTTGGGGAGCCCAGCTGTATGTTTGGCCCACCATTCCGAGCCGAGCCGAGTCGATTACTTTTGATAATGGATGAGTAATGATATGCTTAATTTGTAATAATTTATCTCTTATCGGCCACCGCAAATGGCAAAGGAGAGAGAGAGGCACCAGAATGGTATTTCAGGCCAGGCCTACTGAGGCAAGAACCACCGTAAGATTAACGGTGACGTGCGTGGGTGGTGAGAAGTTTCCCACCGGAGGCTGATAAAGCTGACACCGACAATGGTGGTGGACCTCGGCGGGGGAAGAGAAAAAAAAACACAACCCTCTCCGGGTGGAAAAGATAACCACAATCTCGTTTTCTTTCCCGCCATTTCTAATGTTGGCGGGATAATTAATTCAAGCTCATTTTTGCGATTCCCGCTCGACGCTTGTTTTGGACGCAGCACTTCTATTCTTCCGTGGCTTTTTCCACACGCCGAACATGATATGACTGCCCAGTTTGGGCTTTCCTCCCTCTCGAAAAGTGTCAAACGGCCGGGGGTGAACCGAAATAGTTGGCACGCACCCGACAGCAAGCAGATACCAGCTCGTCAGGGTGGTTCCAATGACTCCCGAAAAACCTTTCCACCTTCACGAAATGCTTCACACTTAACCTCGTTTCTGGCCCTGATAAAGTCAAAGATTAATTATTCATCGTTGATAGACGAACTACTGACACCCGGGGCGAATGGTGGTTGGGAGGGGGCAAAACCAGGGTAAGCATTCGATTTGAAACCTGTTGTGGAAACCACGTTTTTCCCTCCGCTTTCCACCCGAAAGACATGTCGAAGATAAGCGAGAGGAAATTAATGCACCTCAAGCGGACTTCCATCAAACATCCTCGGCAGAAGTAGCAGATTTGGAGGCAAAGATAATGTGGAACGGAATCTTTCTGTTTTTCCTAGTTTTCTTTGGTTAAACAAAGTTTGCTGAATTAGGCCTCGATGTTAGAAACGGTTTTCGGCAGCTCACTGGGCTTTGATAAGATACCGAAAACGGTACCACTTATCCAGTGTTGCAACTCAAAAAGACATCATTAAATACAAGCTTCGTTGAATCTTTCCTCTTCAAATAGCTTTTCATTTGTTATCGGGAAAACGTATTCGAGATACATAGGCAATAAGTTTTTCGGCAACAAGAGTTGGTCGAATTTGTTTCTCAAGAAATAAAACAATCAAGCAAAAATTTAGGTTGCAAAGAACGGGTTTGGGTTTTTACCTTTCCGAAAACCAAGCGTTGAACGTCAAAAAGTTCCACACCCTCCAACTAAGCCCAGCACAGGGACCAATCCATCATTCTTGGCCGAGTAGAGTAGCGTCCACAACAGCGGAACGGATGGATAGCAGCATGTTTTCCACGCGGTCAATGGACGCATTTCCCCGGTCGCCCGTCGGAAAACCCGGGAACGTTAACCGATAGATCGGTGCCCGGCGTTGATCGAAGTACCACCCGAGGTCCCTGAGCAAAATTTTCTAATTAATTAAGCTGTCATCACCATCACGGATCGCCCGCAAGGCTGGTTGTGTCCAGCTGCTAACGGGAGGTTTGCGTACTTTTCCTCGGTACGCTTCGTGAAGGTTTGTTTTGATTGTGACCTTCTACTTTGATGCAGAAAGAATTAGAATGGAAGCAGCTAGTCCTTTTTTGGTCCGATTTCGAACCAAAATATTAAAAACTAAATCCAATAAAGTTGTACTAAGAACATACAACTCATATTGAAAGATTATTTTCTCAATGTTTGAGCTTACATTACAAAACGTTGAAGCACTAAAATGGAATCCTTTATAACAGAACAAAACCCCGATGGGAAAAACACATTTCACTGCACACGCTGATCATTTCTTCCGATAAAAATACTAAAAATAAACGTTTTGGGAGGAATAAAAGAATTTTCCTCGCACCCTTGCAGTTAGCAAAATACAACAAAAATGGCACTCAGTCGTTAGCCTTCAGCCTGAAACCTATCTCGATGCGATTGCTGTCCCCATCCACTCCGCTAAACCCGTACCGAGCCCATCGGTCCCCCGAGAATAAGGTGTACCGCGTAGAATAAGACCGGCGGAAAAGTGTTGCCTTGGATATTTGTTTTTCGTTTTTCCTCCCCGCTGTCCTCCAGCGGCTCAACGGGCGTTGAGTTAGTTCCGTGTAACGGTCTTAATTTTAAAACCACCCTCCGGAGGATTATCACCCCCGGGGGTGGATGGATGGAAGGGGAGGGGTTGGCTGTAGAATTTTCCGCCCAAACGGCCGGAACGAAATACGCCAGGGAGTTCACCGCGGCGCAGCCGATGCCGGGAAAGGTAATGAAACGTTATCTACCCTTTTTGCTTGAAGGTGCATCGTTCGCAATAGTGTCACGAGGGAAAAAAAACATGTCGGAAAACGTTCGATCGTCTAAACCGATTTCGGAAGAAATGCGTTTGGGAGAAATAAGGAAAACTATCGAAAACAAAGAAGCGTGTTGGTGTAGGAAATATCATGATTTTAAATTTAAATTTTTCTCAAATTATTTCTTTTACTTCTTTGCTTTGCTTGAAGTTGTGAAATTTCAAATTTTGATTAAATAAGAATTAAGTTTATATTACTCGTACAATGGTTTTTCTTTGAATAATATTTGCCAAACAAAAGAAACATTTATTCTCGCCTGTTACCCACACTTGCCTGCACTGCAATCGTTAATTCCGCCGCAGCACCTTAAACAGTGCCATTTTCAGGTCCATTTCTCAAGAATCGCGTGCCGGGCAGCATAATCTTCATCAACCGACCACAAAAAGGCCCCGTTTATGGCAAGGCGTGCAAGTGCAACCCTGTGGCGACCCTCTCCCCCTTTTTCCTCGGGAACGTGAGGGAAAGGCAGACAAAAAAGAAAAGATCAGGAGACACCCAAATGAAGTCATCTCGCTCGCTTCGGAACATTACTTTTCGCTGACGACCCACCCATTCATCAGCAATCTGGTGAAAATTCTCGCCCCAAACTTTGGCTCTTCTTCCGTTGGCGCCCACTTTGCGCCTTAGAATTTCCATCCATTTTTATGCACCCCGACCGACGGCTCCTTTGCCCTCCGCACTCGTCTCGTGCTGGACCGTCTGACGTGGATTATAAAATTTCCATCCATTCATCACCCCGATTCCGCCTAGCCTAACCTCACGAAAAACGACCCGGAGACGCCGGCGCGCTCGCGTTCAGTGTGTGTTTATAGTTTGCGGAATTGAATATGATAAATATTAATAAGATGCAACAAGTAGCTGACAAATTATGTAAATATTCTGTAAACATCCCATCCGTTGTGGATTTGTGGTCGCTTATGCGCTTCGTCCCGCAACGAAACCGGGCCATTCGGAGCGAAATGGAGCTGTGAAAGTGTTTTTATTCTTGCTTTGCGCTTTAATCGATCATTTTACATTTTTCTATCATTTTATTTTGAACTTGAGTTTTGAAGAATGGTTCTTTTCTGGTGCATCCTCTCAAGTAAAGGATCGCAAAATCTAGGCGCAAAAACTACTTTACTCCATCTGACCAGAATTAACGGGAACTGAGCCGGATAAAGGATAACCGTATCGGGATTCTGTTTGCAACAATAGCTCCTCCATCCGGTGGCACAGTTTCGCAAACATTTGTCATAGGAAATGTGACCCCGTCCCCTGGGGAAGGAATCATTCCCTTTTCCGTTCCCTCCTTTTGCCAACGAGCCGTTGCTCATATAACTGTTCCTTGAACCCGTTCCACCGGGCGCGATTTGAGAACACACCGGGCAATAATTAATATCCCGATCCGGCTGGCAAACGGTAGCGAGTCAGGAAACTTTTGGCACGAAAACGCGAAGCAATAATTGCTCCATCAACCCTATAATTATGACACGGAAAGGAAGGAGTTTTTTCTAAGGAGCTAGTGTTATTTTTTTAATTGTGTTTCTTCACAGGTTTTTTTCCTTTTCTTCTGGTTGGTTCTTTTATGCGCGAAGTAAATGGTACTAAAGGAAAATATCACGCCAGGTAGCAACGACTGGTAATCCTTTCGCTCCTTATGACATCCTCAACCCGTTGGTTTATTCTTTCTAACACTTGGCAACTTGGTGACACGCCCTCAAGGGTTTCTTTTTTGAACAAACATGTTTCTTTTCACCGTTTTCGGAAGGTAAACCAGTAAAATACTCCACATGTCCTCGCTCGCTTAGATTTTGAGCGCTTGACAAAACAGATTTACACAATACAAATATTTTTTAAATCTGTTTCAGGATTTTAAAAACGAGAAAATAAAGCAGGAACACACCTTTACGTGACAAGAGCCTTAGGTAATTAGAGATTCCGTGATTAATTTGATATCAAAAACCTTAAACTCATCGGTACGTCAGCAACCATTCATTCTTAAATATAGGTGTCGGTTACTCGATGATTTCTTCCCGCGCCACGTCCTGAAAATGGATTAGGACCACCTCACCCGTTTGACACATACACGCGAACCTCCGACATCTTCCGCCCGAGCGGCCTAGCGACCCTCACCACACCCAACTTCCACCCCGGCGCGCAAAACTTTACCACCAACCCGACGTCAAACGTCCAAAAAGCGTGTTAATAACACCATTAATAAATATCCAATTATCTATCATTCCAATAACATAATATTTTCCTTCCAAGCTCCATTTCGCCGAAACCGAAGAAAGCTTCGGCCGGGTCGGGAAGAAAACTGAAACCGCACGACCCTCCAGGGCGGCCCATTTTCATGCGGGAATTCTCTGGAATACTTTGGCCCAAAGGGAGAACCCGCAAGGAAGGACCACAAGTGCGAACCCGATGACGGAGAAACTGAAGCATCTTCGTGGGGAGACCAGAGATGGTGAGGTAAGCAAACGTGGGGAGGGAGGAAACAGCCCCAAATCGAGCCACACTAACCACAGGGTACCCGGGGTCGAAAATCTGATAAATGACCGCAGTGATTTGTTTCGATCGGAACACGAGAAATATCAATTAAATAATAAAACAGCATAATATCACACCTCTCCTGGTGGTTGGGCTGCTCGTGGTGTTGCAAGTCAATTTTATGAGTTCTTCGGTCTCGGGCATATTTTTATTTCTTGTTTCCTTGGTCTTGTTTCGATAAAGCAGCAACATATTAAACTGCATTCGAAGTACTGGAGTATAGTTAATGCAAAATTAATGAAATTGAGTATAAAACATTTTAGCTTGAACTAGTTGACTAGAAAGAATTCTGATTTGCTAGAGTTAATACGAATTATTACAGTTCATGAATAGCTTAAACGAATTCAGAACGCTATTTCTAATTCAAAACAGATTTTCAAGCGATCAAAAAGCAAAACGTACAGAAATATTTGATGTATGTTTTTCACACCGAATATTTGATAACTGTTTATTCGTATACTCGTAAGCGTTTACCGGGCAGGAAAAATATGTTCCATCGCAACGTCGCGTGCACCAGAGCAGGGTTCGTCCTGTTGACGCAAACAACTGCTACCGTTTTTGGGCTTCCTCGGTTCCGAGAAGTAGCTTCGCTGCCGTTTTCGACGCGAGATGATGATAGACTTTCGATTAAGATGGATTACGATCGGACGCGGGCCTGCGCCTGGGCGGATCGCAACACGTACGATTTCGTGGTGATTGGTGAGACGAGAACACGAGACCAGACCCAGACGTTTGCCACGTACCTCCCTGTGCCAGCCGGGCACCGGACCGCGACTGTCATTCGGATGGTTGATTGATTTTGATCGATCCCTCGTTTCGGCGCGCGGGAACGAATTCCTTTTCCGCCGAACGAGTCCCTCCCCAAATCCCGAACCCGAAGAATCTCACCATTCGCTGGACAGCCGCTGGCGTGCAATGTGTTTTTAGGTTTCGGTGGTTGTCTTTCGGAGGTCCATTGGTCAACTTTTCAGGCGGTGGTGGTGTAAAGTTACCCCAATGGTATGGGGAAAATTCTTCATCTCTCCCACCGAACCGACCGATGACTCAACAGACTCGGTGGTTTCATTACAAAAGGTTACCCTAATGGACCCGCCCGCCGCAAAGACGTGTCGTGCTGACGAGTTGGACCACTTCCACCGTTCCTCTCCCTTTTCGCGACACATTGCACGGAAGTCTCGAGACAACAACAACGGGAGAGAAAACACACATCCCCGAAAGCCTCTTTTTCCAAGCGAAAGAAAAAAGCCTTTCTTCAGCGTGGAGCACCAAGTAGCAGCGCGCCTGAAAACGGGTATGTAATCAAAATAAATAGCCAACAATCCATCACATGTCATTCTTTAACTTATAATACTGTTAAGTAGGCATCGAGCCTCTTTTCACGCCAGAGAGTCCTACTGCGACAAGCGAACGAACGAACGAACGAACGAGAAAACGGGTAACGAGCTCGCGGTTACGTTCTTTCCTCCTTCCTTCCCCCAACGGAAACGATCTCACGACCGATGGCCACCGGATTCGGACTCGATTTTTGACGAATGGTCTTTAGGCCATTCCATTCATTTGCTTGAAAACCTCAACACATTTCGGACCGGAGGCCGAAGACGACGAGCAACGAGCAGATATTTCTTCATTCCGGCAAAGCCACCCGGGCGCCCGTTAAAAGGCGTAAAGCCACGGGTATGTATCGATCCTTCCTGCCATACGCGGGACCTCCAGCTCAGCGTCGAACAATCCGGCAATCCATCAACAGACTGCGCACGTGAAGGAATCCCGCGAAGAAAACGGTAGCTAAAATAAACACTTGCAGCTTTAAAAAAAAAACCCCCGTCCCGAGTGCGGGAGGAACGCCCTTGAGACTCGAGTACGGCCTGGGGCTCTTAGGGATGCCCTCTTAGCGGGTCTGGCAGATGGTCCAGGGTCGCGCTCTTCACACTTCCGATGCGCTTTTCGAGATCTGCCTGAGACGAGTGTTGAACTATCGATTCATGGGACTTACCAGTGGCCGTTTGACTCATTGAAACTTTGAGCCCGTTTTGTCAGACAAAATATTAGTTATTTTCCAAAATAGTTGAGCGTTATAACTGCAAGATATCCGGATGTTCGTGTTTGATCGCTATTTTCAGGAGAATTAATCACTTCTTACTAAATACCTTATTTATAATTCAGCTATGACAAGCAAATCATTGTATGCTTTTATGTTTCCTTCATCCAACATATGCGCCTGAGATGATTTTCGTCAATTCCGACGATTGACTTTTGATATCACCATCATTTTTTTCATCTTCCAATCCAACTCCAACCACTGAACATGCAATCCCTTCATTCTCGTGTATGCAAATTCAATAATTCAAAGGATTTTGCAAACCCGAAACAAAATGATACAAAGATGACCACCCCGAAACCCAGCCGGAATACGTTCCCGTTGATTACTTTCCGTCTGGATTGAGTTTCTTACTTTACTCCTTGTGTTTTCTATCGCCTTTCAACTTTCACTCCGTTCTTCAGTTTCTCAAACCTAGAACTTAGGTTAGCTTGTTTATTCTGCGTTTCTTTTCCAGCTTCATCGCGTCCCGCTACCGATTGCACCTCCCCGGTGTCCGTTTGGCAATTTTCTTCACACTGGCCAACTGTGCCATCCGTTACTGAGCGTGTCCCAGTGCTTTCGTTTGATCTCCGCAGCCCGTGGGGAAATGGCGATCGGATTTTGATTTTATTTCGATGAAATCAAATTTGCATAGACACGTCCGATATTTCTCTTTTAGATGCATAACGAAGCCCCGGGGCACGGGATGGGATGGCCACTATCGGCGTCCAGACCGTGGTGAATTCATGGCAGGGAAATAATTACCAAGGGTTTGATTCTTGGAAACATCCTTCGACATTTGAAATCGAAATTTTCCTTTCTCGAAACACTGTTCAAGGTAATATAGTTTTCTGAGAATCTCATAATCTGTTGACAAACAAGTAAACCAATTATGTTAATCCATTAGCTGTATATTACAAACTTTTTTACAAGAGAAAATTTCCAAATGAATGAATGAAAATCATAAGATCTTCCACGAACATAATCGATTACATCCTTTTCATGGTCGGTGACACAATCTCACCAAATAGTTTGTAACTGTTTCACTTGGCAAAATATCGAATATCGGTTCCCGTTAGGTCACCTCTAATCCTTTCGCAATCCTTTCTAGGATGCACCTTGCTTCCTGTTGCTGATGAAATCGGAAAAAAAATCGTCTCCCAAAAACTGTACTCTTCCACGCACAAGAAAACGGACAAACAAAAGCTATCAGAAACCGAACCCAGGAAACGAAACACCACCACCTCGCTATCGATCCCTCCGACGCAATCCTAGGCGTGGGAAGGAAAGATCACCTCCGTGCTCCGTGATGCACCTTTCCGGGCCAGGGATTACACCCAGGCAGCGGGCAGTGCTTGATAAATGGGATCTCCGAATAAAATCGATATCAAACAAGATAAACACCCGGCCAGAAACCGCCCGGCAGGGAGATCAAATGACCGATGCTGGAAGGTTATGGAAAAGGAGGAACCGAATCCTTTCACCGGCTCGAATTGGATTGTCGTAGCGCTTTCTCCGGGCTTTGTTACGTTGGGTTCTATTTTGTGGTGTTCCTTGCCCCTCGAAGGAGATCGTCGAAGCTAATAGAGACGTTGAGCGCATATTCGAAAGATCGAGGACACTGGGCAATGAACTTTGGGGTGCTGTGAGGATCAGTGGTGTTACATTTTTTACGCTTTCCTCAGGCTTAACAACACCCACGGTGTGTCTTTGCCGCAACTCTGGGAAAAATTGTTACATCACGAAAGAGTGAGAACATAACGCTGTATAGAAAGTGTCAACTTCAGAATCCGTTAGTTCGGGACCATGGGAAAATAGCAGATCTTGTAAGTCAAAGGAACTGAGAACCTCATGTGTGTTGGAAAGGGTGTTTAGCTGCAATAATTTTCTTTAACAAGGATTAACACTGCAGGACACTGAAACATAGGTTATAGGTTATGAAAATGTTTGTCCACCGAACGATAGTAACTACCAATACAAAAACTTTGATGTGCTCATCAGCGAGGAAAATATATGAAACATTCTTATAAACATCAAGCACCTTCCTTCCTCTGAGGGCAACCTTATCCACCACCGGATTTCCGAGCTTATCCCAAAACGCTAACGATCTCAACACATTCGTACCGGATTAAGGCACTTCCTCGTGGCGTTCGACCAAAAGGGGGAACATGTGGTTGCGAGTTTGCGGTGTTTAACGAATTTTAGCACCCATCATAATTGTCCCGAGGCGGCGTTCCGGTCGTCCTTTCTTTCCCGACACATGCTAGGGGTGGAGTCCGCCAGACATCGCACCATCTGTGACATCCTGTGGCAACACGGAAGGGAGGAAAAAATTAATAGAAAGGTTCCACACATAGGGAACTCGGGGACGAAATCACATCCCGGAACTGGACGGGCATTTGTCCAATTTCGGTGAAAGTGTTGCTAACAGGATGTGTCCTTCGTACTGGGTGTTGTTGTTGTGGTTGGGATCTGCGGCGTCTAATGATGGAAAGCCACGAACACGGTGAGTTGGGCAGAAGCTTGTTTGCTGCAATCATGCCGACCGCAAATAACAGAAAAAAACACAGAACAGACAGGCATCCTAATAAAAAACAATATTTCTGTCCCCTTGTTTGAAGATTTTACTTAGTTTCGCTAAATCCCACAAATAGTGCTGCCCGTCCGAATGTTCGTCCCGGGCTGCCGGGCTGAATACTCGCACATCTTGCCTGCGAGACAGAATTTTCCTCCTATTTGCCATCGGATTGTTGTTTTTCCACGCAACACTCCCGCCTCCAAGGGCGACGATGTTCGTTATTGTTTTTATCCGTCCCCTTGTTTGTGCAAACTCCTTCCACAAGACAAATTGTCACATTTCATCAACGAGAGTAAAATTAAATCAATCAAAGAAAATATACAAACAGACATTTGGTCAGGAGTGTTCGCCTTTCGGGTGTTGTGGCAAGGATGATATAAAAAGGAGATGACGGCCGTTCAACTCATGCCAAACGGACATCGTTGTCCTGAATGGCCAGAATTAGCTGGAAGCGTTTAACCAATCTGTAGTTTAATTTAATTCCACCATAATTTTATACGAGACATAAGTGTTTGGAGTTACTTAGTTTATTCTCAATTTAAAACACAAGTTAAACCTTTTCAATCTTTAAATTAGTAAAAATTTAGTTCTATGACTTATAAATTTCTTATGGCTTTCTGAATTTTTTTTAAGATATGTTGTTCAGTCTTTGTTATTCTTCCTCTGCCATTTTTTCTATCGTCACAAAACATTTATAAAGAAATCACAAAATATTCATACTGTAAAATCATCAGACTTTTTACCATTTTCCGATTGAATTACGCAGACGGAAAAGAAAATCGTTAGGAAAAGAAGTTGCATCTCACAATTTAAAATATTACTCGCAGTCCAAAGAAGGCGAAGCATAGAAACCTCCACACGATCGGGACAGCAGGACTAGTCGAAATGGGAACATCTTTCCGCTTCGGTTGAATAGCGTAGTAACAGCAGCTAACGAGATTTCCGTTAAGAAGCGGTCAAGAATAGTTTTCGAAAAACGGTTATCAGACATTTAGAAAAAAAGAGTTGCCGGAGCCGAATGAGGAAATGGGGAGGAAAAAAGTGCCATTGAAAAACCGAACGACGCCAAGGGTCGCCGCCTTACGGTTTCCTCTGGTCAAGAGGTCTCGTTGCCGCTACTGAAGCAAAGCATACACGCATTAGACATTAGACGGGATGGGAGATGGCATTTCCTCCTTTCCTCCCGACCTTCCTGCACACCTTAATGAACCGTCCGTCGTAAGCACACGCTTCGAAACGATCTTCAAAGCTTCCAAAGGCACGCAAAGAACGCTCCCCGTCCGGCAACCGGCGGGACCTTTGCGCGCGTACTTTTTTTTCGGGGGTTTCGGAAAAGATTTGGGTTTCCTTTCCGAAAACGCCGAACAATCGATAAAACAACCGTCCGACCGATGTTGAAGCCGCAAGGCGATGATGCGGTAGCTGTCAAAATTGGGGTCCGGGATTATAAACATGACAAATTTATTAGCTTTTGTGTAATTTCTTTCTTTTTCGACAGCGGGGTCGGTCGGTTTCGGACGTGGCCGATGTTTCGGGATGGGATGAGAGCGTCTCGTTTTCTTTTCATTTTTTTCTTTCTTCGTTGCTTCGGCTAGCGGCCACACCTGATCGGATGAGTCCCGGGTAAGGATTAAACGGGCTCGGCACGCAATTTCTACGGGAGACTCTTGGAAGTCGGCTTGGACATACGTCCGCTACTCGAAAGTCACCTTCGGAAGATTATCTCAACATCGGTGTAAAATGAGATAATCGTAGAGAATATGCGACGTATTACCGGAGAGAGGGTTTGTGCACGCGTCAAGGCAATACTGTTGATTTTAGATGAACGCCGAACTGTCGGTAAATTACCATCAGCGTGGCCTGAAAACCAAATTCACGCGACAAACCAGATAAATTCGTTCCGTCTCATCCAATCAATGTTAGCGAAACAGGAATGAAAGAAATGTCTAATCTTTCGATTAGGAATTTATCGACCCGAGATGGCAATAACTCAAGTAGCAACGTTTTAAAGTATCAAATTGCTACGTGGCAATTCGTAGCTTTAGACAAGTGAGTGGCAGATTAACAACATATAGAGGAGGTTCCTAAACAAAATCCTAATAGGAGGAGGATGCGATACACAATCTACTAGTTAAAGAAAGTAGTCAATTCAGCTGGCTCTTGATTAAACTTGAGAAAACCCACAAGACGTATGCAGTTGTTTTAGTATCCTCATAACCTTGAACTACAGGAACTGGGAAGATGTTTTCGACACACAAATATCACGTACCACGAAAAAACAGCTGCTTCCAAGGAGTGCCAACTTCTGCTTCGGAGGTTCTCGCAAAAGTTTAACCACACCCTCCACGCCTTCACCCTCCCTCGGGAAACGCCCGTTCAAGTTATTTTTGAAGTTCGTCTCTGAAAAGAATAAATATGTGACACGATTCTCGTATCTCACGCCGACCGGGCCAGCGCAAACTGTATGCAGTTGACGAGTGCATCAGTGCCAGTGCATCGGCATAAGCTTGACTTCTTGCCCATCGCGATACGAGACATTTTGCGACGACCTCACTTTCCCCTTGGCCTCCTCACATATGCCGAGAAGATATGGTGTTCTCCCGGAGTTCTTGCCTGTATTGTTCTTGCGGGACATAAGGTTCGCGGTACATCGTTCTAGTTTTTCGCCGCGCTTTTGTTACCTCAGCCGGCCACGCGGAGTTCGTTCTTTGCCTTTTTTGTGTTCTTTACACCCCGTTTGAAGATCGGGAGGATAACAAAAAAAGAAAAGAATACAACACAACATAACAAAGTTCCACCTAGAAAGAGGATCCGGGTTCGGGTCAAACGAAACCGCCTGGCGCGGAGGTTTTCTTTTGATGTCACCTGAACGTGTCATACGGGCATCTTGGGGCCCTTATCTCAATCGGTCGGCGGTCAGGAAGCTTCCTACGCCCGGTGAACCCTTTGAGGGCGTCAGTGAGGGAGGCGTGGAGGCGAATAGGTAGCACGTGATGTGACACACATGTGATCTGAGCACTTCGAAGGAAAGGGAAAATCTGGGGGGCCTGACGATGGGGAGATGGTGATAATAGCTCAGTCTCCTTCAAAGACTTCCTCGGCCTCCTGAAACCTCCCCACCGCCCTCCAGACGGTACGGTACAAAAGTGTTTCAAATCAAGTACGGCGCAAAGAAGAAGCTAAATAAAACTTAACCCAACAAGATGACTCCAACAACTCCACGTCTGCAAGTCTTGCAGGCCGTGGATTTTGTCCTTTGGATGTTGGATTTATTTTTTAACTTCTTTTTTCTTACTCCACCCTCCAACTGCGGGAACGTGTGGTGACAATTGAAAGAGATTTCTTCGATCTGGTGGAACACAAAAAAAGGGTTTCTCTCGCTCCGCTTTTGCTTCGGAGGACGGTTCCCCAAGCCGACGTCTTCCAATGCTTTATGACTGCTGGAAGATGAAAGACAAACCAAAGTCGACGGCCCGATAGAGAGTCCCGGACGACAACAAAAAACTGAACTGAAACGGGATGAATGAACGAGGAAGGCTCCTTCAAAATGGCTCCTCACTCGTCTAAGAAGAGCAAGAAGTAGTTGAAAAGAATGAACAATCGCTTCTCAATGAACGGTTTCCACTCCCTTTAAGCCCGCGAGCCTCACTGCAAAGGGATGAAGGGCTGACCCTAAATGACGCTATCTCCCGCACCGAGTGATGTCCAACGTCACAAACAGTTTGTGATGCTAATTTTTCACGCTTTTCCTATCGCTCCCTATGAAGGGCCGCATGCATTCGTGTCTAATTCAGTGTGATGCAGTATGTTCTAGCTAAGGTAGACATTTTTGTTCCCTGCCTTTGTGAGAGATTTATGGCTACTGGTGTCAATGACTCCTAGCACCAGGTGCGTCATACTAAGCAAGATTGTGCGAAGATTAATCTTTCTGTGGAAAAAGGAGGTTGAAAGAAATGAGTATTTCTAGTGTGGAAAATATTGTAAACAAATGAAAGCGTTCCAATTATTAAATTGCAAATTGGCCGATCTAAATACAATATTTAAAACATATTTTGAGGTATATACAAAATAAAAAGAAAGGATTTAAAGCATCCTGTTGAAACAGAAACAAAGTGTGTCTTGCTTTTACGTTAAACCTTCCCCATTGCAATTGGTTTCATATCCGATGGACGGCAATAATTCATCATTCCCCAATATTGCGTTAGGTCTTTAAGTAAGTTGTAGCTGTAGATTGTACCTCACTTGCCTTCTCGTATATCACCTCTTCACCCAGCAGACTAACCCCAAAGCGGGCCCAACCCAAATGCAAACCATGGCACTGTCTGGCCGCCGACACCATCGTCTGGCTCTACAATTTGTGAAACAATCATGTTGAAAAATTTTATTGTTACATTTATGAAAGATGGTGTTAACACCGTTGCCGTCCCCGAATTGCGATCATGCAAGCTGGGCAAACAAAATCGAAAAGAAACTACATAACAAAATAAAGCTCAACACTGGGCGACCAAAAATGAGTTGGCGTATGCGGATTAATCTGGTTTCTTTCGTTCTGATTTTCATGCTCGGCCACGCAAGCGGCGCAAAACTCGTGGGCCGATAGCACACGGGGTAACAAATTGCAATTCGAAAAGACATCAAAAACGCACCCTTCGCGTCTGGTTCTTTGAGATGAGACAAGGAACTTTTTTACAGCGACGTGAATATCGTTGAAATCGACAATGATGATCATATTGGGATGAACAAGGGAAAAATATTTAAAAAAAATCAAACGCAGATTTCAAACTCAAAAGAAATCTACAAAAGATAACTTAAAGGACTGTACTGTAATGATTAAAAAATTCTAAACCTTAACACAGTTTAATTCACTTCAAGGTAAAAATTTAATATCCATATTTATATGCTCATCAACATAAATGTCAGACTCAAGAAAAACTTATAGATTCAAAATATTAAACAGTTTAACTCACTTCCAGTTTTAAATATACTAACCACATTTAAATGCTCCTCAACTTAAATGCACGAAATCAATTTGAAATGAGTTAAGCGATTAATTTACGTTGCAAGAACAATGCAATGCTATTTAAATGTTACTACTATTTGTGGTTAAGCGTTTTAAATTGCAGTATAATAAGGATTAATATTTCAGTATTCCATATTACCTTCAAAGTTTAAAATATAGATTACTGTTATTTTGCAAGATGATCAAAATCTATAAACAAATTCAAATCAAACTGTTTACTTGTTAGCTCGAAAAGGCTGTATGATTATTTTATACTGTACGTTCAATATATTGCTATCTCCTGCATTCGTTTGAAATAATAGGCATATCTTATCACAGTTGAAAAATGCTTACGCAGTTTCAAATTCAAGCTATAATTGGCTTCCAAGCCAATGGTAAACACATTTCCAAGACCAGCTTTAACGAAACATAAGGCTCACCTTTAGCATAAACCGTCATATAGTGCCATTCAAACACTTTCTGGCATGCTCATCCTTTCTGGCGCGAACTTTATCGCACCCGGGGCAGCATAAAAAA
>KE525277.1:304076-316079 GCA_000441895.2 Anopheles sinensis | reverse complement strand
GATGATTCTTCCGTCCTCCTGCTGGGCATGGAGTTGAAAGTTCATTGCAGCAACGGAAGACAAGGACCTTATGCCGGTTTAATGTGGCCAGTTTTGGCATGCGAAAAGATGCAATAAATGTTTTCATTTATTTTTATTCGTTTTTACAGGATTATAAACAAAAGCCATAACGAAGGACACCGACAAAAGTTCAAGTACTCCTAAAAGTATAATTTAATTTGAAATATTTCGTTTGAGATTTGCTTTAACAATCATGCGTAAGATTCCACACAGAATCCCCACTCGAGACAATTGTGTCCTCCATTATGAAAGAACTCGCACCCCACCGTGCTCTCTCCCAATTCGTACATCTTTCAACCTTAATTTATGATTCCCTTGATATTTTTTATGTTTCGATTTGGCGGCTCACTCACTCAAAAACGCTCCCCCCAACTTCACCCGCCTTGGAAAGTGCAATGAAAAACCCATCCATACACAAAACAAGCGGAAGGCACCCGCAAAGCCTCCGAAGACACTCCACTTTGGTGTGTTGGTGGATAAAATATTTGCTCCATTCAACCGATAGCACCTTCCGAAAAACCCGGAAAAACCCCCTCGACACTTCAACCCGATCCCACGGCGGTCGGCGAAAATGGCTGAGAGTTTCTGGAAGGCAGTCTGCGTGACGCGAGTTATAAACACACACACACCTACACGCACGCCGCTCTTATCGAACCCCGTCCTCTAGAATCGTGAATGGCAACGACGGTAAGGCTGGGCCGGCGGTGACGCACCGGGAGTCGAGCGAGGAAATGGCTTCCTTTTGATATGCAAATGGGGAAAATTTATAAAACAAACATTCCAACACAACGAAAGTGAAACTGGGCGCGCCGTGTACGGACGCGCTCCGTAACGACGCCGGGTCGACCAATACACGGCACGCCACTTTAAAATGTCTCCCGCGCAGCTGGGAAATGGGGTGTTTGTGTGTGTGAGTGTGGGTGATTTGTATCGCAAGGATATGCCCCCGGTTCAGGTCGCTCCACACAATGATGGCCCTTACTGGAACATGATGAGCGTGATGATGATGATGGAGTTCCTCCCACTACTCACGCGCTCTTACACACGTGTGCTTGTGTGTGTTGGTGCAAATACCTCCAACACGCGCTTGTGTGGGTTTCGATGTGGGGATGTGAGTCCTTTTCGCAATGGACACTGATTGAAAATGGCGCGCAATGACACGTGCACCAGGAAACCTGCTGGGAGCACAAAAACCGAACGAAGCATCTCTCTCTCTCTCACACACACTCCCCTTTGTACTAGTATTTGTTTATGGCAACGGAGGGCCACCAACACATCCTTCGAAACACGCAGGAGTGATAGAACATGCGCATCCTTCAAGGATGTTTCAGGTGTATCGCTCTCTGGCACGTTCATTGGCGTACACCCCCTCGGTTAGGGTGTTGTGGCTGTGTGTTTGTGTGAGTGACGTGTGCCACAAGGATACCAGAATGTTCACAAACTCGAGTATCCCTTCCACTGGCGTCCCTTTTTTAACCTCCCTTTTGGGGTGGCATGGAGAGTTGGCCACAATCGAACTCCTACACACCTTTTGCAGCGTACGAAAAGCGTACCAACACCAGCATCCCCGCATCGAGTGGACAAACAATGAGGCAGCGCGCGCTCGAGTGGCCTGGCCTGTCGAGTGCTCGGGCCCGACAACAACACATAAAAATTCGCTGACTGGCAGCTGCTCAGAAACAGATGACAGTGAAAATTTATGCGCTCCATTTACGAGTCTGGCTGCGTAGAGAGTTTTCCCGGCCCACCACCACCACCACCACGCGGTATCCACCTCCTTTTCGTTCTCGCACCCGCTCCGACTCTCTTCTTCTCCAGCCTTCTCGCTTTCTGCAACGCCGGTTTTCACCAAATTTTTCAACCCCTCCCCACACCCGTCGAGGGCCTTCGTATCACATTTTTTTCTTCTATACCCCCGCTTTCTTTCGGGCCAGTAATCATCCGCGTACTCCGACCGGCTGATGTTCACGAGTTTTTCCGGTTCCAGTATTTCTTCTCGCCCGTATTTCCCATTTTCTTTCGTTCTTTCCCGGAAACAATTTTTATTTCTGTGCGAGCGCTTTTTCCGTCGTGGCTTCGGTGGAAGCTGTTGGCTGAAGTTGACTTTTGTTTTTGTCCCCTTTGCCTCAACAATAATGATCTGCAAAGTACCGTCGCTTTATGAAACTTTCAAGGGCTTTAAAATCGGTCGGACATTTTTATGTCGGTCCTTAAAGCAGGACGTGAAGTGAATGCGTTTGGCGGTGATGCTCCATTTTGTAGCCATACATTGTATTATTTGTTGTTCGATAAAATACTATTTAATATTTTCGAAACGCAGTTTCTGTTCGTGAAAATATTTAACTGTTTTGTTTTTAATCACCCAACCCTTTTATCCTTTTCTCAAAGCTTCTTTTTACCTCTTTTTTTGCAAAATACACCCTCGACGCACGTCGACCGTGACTAATCTGCGGATGACACTCGGTTGAAAGGGGTAGAAAATCCCACACCGACACCGATGGCCATCCGTCAGCCATAATAATATTATCGATGAGACACACCCGCGATGGATGTCCATTTTTCATCCAGCATTACGTCGCGCGCAAATGGCTAATCCTTCTCAAAACGGACAGCACAGAAAAAAAAGTTACCAATTCTTCTCGTAACATCCTCTCGGGTGCAAGTAATTCTTGGATAATTTTAACACCTTCCCAGTGCATCCGGATGGGGAGAACATTTTTCCTTCCGCTTTTCAGCTTTCGCGTGACACTTCCTTTCAGTACTGGAACTTGGAGAATCAAATCCACCTTCACCTGCCAATCGTCAGCTCGACGAGACGCACTGAGCTTCTCCCGCGACGCTCCGGACGGTTGTTTGTTTTGGTAATTTTCCTTAATTTATTCCCCCTTCCAACCACCCCGCACCGGTCCGGCAACCTGATGTACCTTCCTGACCATTTCCGATGATTAATGCGTTGGACAAACCAATCAGAGATGTTTGCGAACCGCCACGAATTGAGCCACCTAGTCGCAAATATACACACACCTGCAGCCCACAATAATGTGGGGTTAGTGGTTTACAACGAATGACCTCTCGAGGATCAAAATAGAAAAGGAAATGTATCAAGACATATTTTAAGACTAGCGATTAATCAAACTAAAATCGTGAAAATTCACAAAACGTACGATCTTTGTACCACCACAGACTTCAAAGAGCTCTTCTCTCTTTTCTTAGATCATCGATCGCACTCCGCCAAACATCGGTTGCGCGGGTTCGGCCAAGATCTCCCACGGTAGCTAATATTACTGGCGGGACCCCACCAATTGACCTCTTCACGTACCATTTCGAGGGGCCAATAGAACCGACCGAACAGCTGGTGTACGAACCGGTCGCGAGGTTGACCTTTCCGCGCAACCAAAACATGACACGTGAAGCAGCGAGTATCGACAAGTGGCAATCGAATAGGCGTAAAAGTTATGAATCAGCTTCTGACTTGCCGTTAGTCAGAAAAATGTTTGTAAAAGAAACCTTTTAAGTAATTCCAACAGGAAATTTAACGTTTTCTATACATGTTGATTCAGCTTAAGATTTGACATTTAACAACGACTACTTTGTTTGTTCACGTTGCACAAATTGATTGAATTGTCATGTTTCTGTTCACTTTGCAAAAAAAGGAAACACTTGATAAACCTCCCCGTGCGTCTATACTTTATTCTTGAACACTACAGCAACCAACTAGTTTGACACTTTTAAACGCTTGTCCCACACCGACGCAGAAGCTCGCGGAACGGATGAGCTGAAGCTGGGAGAATCATTTTTGAACAATCCACCCCCTTAAGCAACCCGCGACTCCGATTGTCAGGTCCGTTTGTAACTCTGTGTGTGCGCTTGTGTGTCTGCTCGAGTGTGTTTGCTTTTCGTCGCTTTTTTTCTTCCTCAACCATTTCATTATTTTTGAACATGAGAAAGTCAAATATTGACTTGCCGAATTCACGGCGATGACGTTCGGACAATACGGCAACAAAGACCTCTCTACCTTGGGGTGGACAGAGCGCGCGCCCAGTCAAGGAAAAGGGAACACTCCGTTCATCAGGGAAGCTTCAAGAAGGGATGGTCACTGCGAACCCCCAGGTGGGGGTTGTGAGATGAGGCACCGTTTGGGTGCTATTTACTTTTAGCACCTTGCGCAGCTCGATTACGTTTCCCAAGCGTGAGAGGAAATTGCGGCAGCAGGCCACCGTTTGACGAACGTCACCGCGAGCTCTGATCGTTTGAGACTTGATGGGAATTATGTAGAAGAAAAAATACACACACAAACATTTTCCTTATCACAAAATATATTTGCGAATATATTTCGAAACATAAGTGAATTCCAAACACTGATTTGCAATTTGATTGAAAGTCGTAAAATTTGGAAAATAAGATCGTAGATCGTATCATTAAAATGGCATAAACAAGGAGTCTCGGGATACGCCATATCGAAGCGGCTAATTAATCTAAAAACAAGGTTAAATTTAACGATCTGATACGGTAGCACATTCGCATATTTTCCTCGCGCACAAAAATGGCCACTTACAAAGCTTATACTCCAGCCCGGACCCGCTTGCAGAACCGTTTATCTAGTGACTTTTTCGGGCACACTAGCACACTAAAAGCAGCCCAAAGATAACGCGAGCGAGAGCGAGAGAGCCGCATTTGGGACACTTGGGGCGTCCGAATTTTGCTACGCAACGCATAAAACGGTTGAAGGTCCTAATTGACGGCAGATGAAACGGACCGCAACCGGCCCAAATCTGACGCGGCGGGAAAACGAGCCACTAGATTAGGGGCGCACCGGCCACTCATTAGGCTTAACCCTTGCCAGCCAGCCAGCCAGCCACCCGATAAAGTGGGTGATATACGGTCCAATATCGAAATAGCCGCCCCAAGGTGGACCGGTTCATGGGGAGACTATTTTCTCCGCGATCGCGTTGGTTTTAGTTCTTTTTCGATTTTTCTACGAGTTCGTCGAGTAAATCGAGCGTGATCGGAAAAACCCCGCCCCAAACGATCGCGAGTTAATCACCAACCCGTCACCAACGCCACCGTGTGTGTGTGGGGCATTAATTTTCCAAACACAAGTTACCGAACTACATCCGAGTCGTTTTGTAGTGGATTTTTTTTAGTTGTTGTTGCCGTCTCACTATCGGCGATGGAAATGAAACCACCCTCACCGTCGGCCCGTCGTGGAACATTAAGCAAACGAGCTCCGATAGCGAAAAAAAACGGGAAAGCGTAACCGCCGCATCCTTCGGTGCGGGATCGGGGCGAGAAGGGCCGAACCAGGTGAATTCCTTATTTCGGAAAGCGGAAAAGAGAAAGTTTGCACAACTTGTGTCGGTGGGAGCGAGGGAGGGAGGACCCGCAGCCAATAAAAATAAGAAAAATAAAAACCTCCCCATCCCAAAAAGCGATTACTAATTTCAAACTCCATCATCTTCGCCACGACCCAAAACCGCTCGGACAGGTGATCTCGTTGACGCTCGTTCCGTTTCCGCCGTCGTCGTCGTCGACGGGAGCAATAATCGTTTCATTAGGCCACATCTGGTCGTGGTGGGCATGAATAAACATATTTGCAAATGTATTTTTCGTTTTTCGCTCATATCGGGCGGATAGATCCTCTTCCCGTAAACAACCGAATGGAAATAAAAACCCCGTAAGAGAACCCATTTTCCCATATGCTACACGAGGCAAGGCCGATTAGCAGCGTTCCGGTTTTTGCGAGCAGGTGTTTGTGTGTGTTTATGTCCCACATTTCGATGCAGAGAAATGGGAGGATCGGTCTTATCTTGCGCCAATTCAATCGCTAGTTTATCGCCCGGAGACACTGATCCTGGAAAGGAAAGCGTGTGACTGTGTTGCCATTTTGTTTTCATATTTTCATCTAGGCAAAATGTCCACTTAGAAAAGCGCTGAATGAGCAATCAAACACAATCTGAAGATCGATCATTTAACAAGCACCACAAGCAAAACAACCTCGCGGTTCCTAAACCAAAACAAGTTCTCGCGTCCAGCTCCAAATTGGCTCCACTTTGACCCATATTCCTGCACCCGATCCGGGCGCTCTCCAGGGACGATTTATAGCCCACCTTAACCACCCCGCACGCACACAAATGAACCCCGTACACGCACATAAATATTCAAAAGATGCGCCAACAACTTCTTCACCCACCCCGAATATTGCACCCATTCCTTAGGGTTTCTTTATTTTTCCTCCCGTTGCACGCCGTGAGAAGTCAGTCCCAGGATGGTAAAACAAAACAAAAATGCCGAAGATCAAAGCTGGGCATTAATGGAAGCTGCTGCTGCTGTTGCAACGGACAAGAAACACACAAAATACTTCATTAGGTATGTAAATTTGTCCCCCAGTGCGCCCTGCGAGCCCCGAAAAAAAAAGCAAAACCGCCGAAAAAGGCCTCGCGCGCGTGGTTCGCTACTGGATTTCTTTCATTTACAGCTTCAGGTGCAGCTTTCGGCATGCATGCATGTCTTCCGCGTGTCGTCCAGCTCGGGTGCAAAACTCCCTCCGCCTGACGTCATTTTACATCGATCAGCTGAGATTAAAGTGTTTCCCCGCACGCTCCTTCGCGGTTTGCTTCTATTCTTTGGCCATTTGCAAACCATCCGGATGTTTACTTTACCCTTTTTTTATTTTTATTCCACGCACTCGATCGAGGGGCCCACGCATACCAGCGCATTTCCGCGCACGATACTGCACTGCCAGTTGCGATCCAGTTATTTATTTATGAATGAATAAATTTTAATAAACAGCAACCTTATGCTCTGCGCGCGCGCACGAGCAGCATAAAGCGCATTCGAGTCCGGGCGGCGGCGCACAATTTACTCCCCTCCGGTCTGCCCCGCATGCCAAGATGACCGTCTTCCTCAATTCGAACGTCTTTCCAACCATCCACCATCCCCGGCCGGCCATTTCTCCCCCAAGCAGACGTGTCGGTAACCTGCTGACTACATTTACATACTCTCGAAACCGTTCCCTTTCGACGGTGCGGTGAAGAAAACCAACAATAAAATGGACAGCAAACCGTCCACCTCCACCCGTTGCCACCCTCCCTTATATTAACGTTACTCCAGCGATACTCTCGCCCTCCCACCCCCTTATCCGAGATGGTTCCGTAAGCGATGCTTAATATACATACGTGCATACATATTTTTATCAAATAAAATGACCTTGACCACAAATTGTGACCTTTGCCTGGTTTCTTCCCCGTTGCGTCTCGGTTTTGGCCGTCGTACAGCATCTTGGTGCGCCTGGGGGACAGCCGGTTTTGCTGGCCCGGTACGCACACTACGCCACTGCGCCACGGCTATAAATACGGCATGCTCCCACACGACTGACTTACATTTTATTATAATTTAACTTTTTATCTGACCCACCCCCTCCCCCAAGTCCGAGTGACGGAGCACCTTCTTCTGCCCCTTCGCCCCGTTGTTCGGGTGGAAGGGTATGCAATCATATGATTTTTGCAACACCCTCCCGCCCTCCCTGGGATCCCACGACGTGGCGGAAGGCAAGCGCTTACGAGCGATCTTGAAGTGTCTCGGCGTTAAATCGACACACATTTCCTTAACTGACGACCGCCTGATTACTCCTACATGGTGGATGTGGTGGAGCCGGTTTCGGAATTGACGCCAAACGGAAACTAAACCGGGATGGATTGCGCCCGGCGACCTGTACCTATCTCAAGAACCAAATTGGATTAGCCGCTGAGATGACAAGAAAACAGGAGTGGCTAGGCTGTATTATTTTGTAAAAGCAAAACAATTTAAGTCTGTCTCTGATACACACAGGTATTCTATTTTAGACTAAGCTCAATATTGTGGTATGTTTTAAATAGATTTATTTAAAATATTAATCACCCGAAATAAACAGCATAGTTACAAATTTCTTATTTTTATCTTTATCAATAACATCAATATCCATAATCTCGAATTTGTGAAACTATAAAATTGAGATAAAAGAATAGAAGAAAATTTTGTTAAACGAAATATGCGATCAAATGTATCTTTTCCAATTTATTTTTACAATTAAATCATGCCTTGAGAGTTCCAGTTTATATAACACATATTCGCAACATGTTTAAATAGCTCAAGCATAAGAAAATTATTTCAAAATTAAAAGATAACTGGCACAATTGGTTGCTCCAAACATTTTCCACACCCAAACACACATTCAGAAGGGCACTGGAGCAGAAGAATGTCGTTTTGATTTGATTAATATTTTATATCATCTCCAGCGGAGGCCACCATATTTATGCTCCCACTTTGCGGCTCCCGTGTGGTCACAAATTTGTTGCCGTTTTTTTATTCTTTTGTCTATCCCCGCATATCTCTAAGGTTTCGTTTTTCGTTCTTTTTCTTTCGGTGCACCTCGTTATGTCCACACGGATGGCACCGGTGGTTCCCTGCAAGCACCGTCCAAAAAACTATTTATATTAAAAGAAAACCGGAACAGTTCTGATAAAAACGGCACACACCCCCCTGGCATGCACACTTACATACACATGCACACACACCCCGCTAGGAAACAATAGTCGTCGCGATAGGAGAAATATACGACCGACCCCAAAAAAGAGCCGTCTCTGTTGCCGCGTGCTCAGTTGACCAAAACTTGGCCGCTTCGGAACCCGCATATCGCAACCCTTTCCTCGTCTCTTCCACATGGAAAAATAGCTTACCCAACAATGTAGCCACCAAGGATGGCCAGGTCGCCAAATGAGAGGGCCCCTTCTTGCTGGAAGCGGGAAGGTGAGTCCGTAACCAGACGCTGTAACGGAATGGAACGCGGTCCAGAAAATTCACCTGCGTTTCGATGATTTTATAGTGAAATTTTATTGCCGTTTTTCCTCCCGCGTCCTTCGCCCTTCGGCCCCCTCGGCGGCGCCCTTATCTTGTCCATCCACCCCGCGTGGTGAAATATATATATATATTTGTGTGCGCCAGCGGTAGAGCGAACGGGGAGGCGAAATCCAAAATTCTCGTCTTCTTTCAATTGGTGCTTATCTTCATCTCTCTGTCTCTGCACCGAAACACATCATCCCCTTCTGCGGGAATGCGGGAAACCTAGAGCGAAAAACAGGCCCCAAAATAAAACTAACGACCTAAAGGATAGTTTATTCCCCGCCGTCACCCCCCCTCACCCCCACCAAGTCGAAATGGTCGTCCACAAACAAATGGCTCATCTTTGCGCTTCTTCTCGGGGTTCACGGTTTGGCCAAAAACTAAAAACCTCCGTGCGCCTCCAAGCCTTCCCGACCCCTGGACGCTAATAGGTGAGTAAAATTTGTGTGTATTTTAGACATTTTTGTCCCCAGCGGGGGGACAACCTCCCCCCTTGCCACTCGGCGCACGAAAATAAAACCGATTCTAGCCGTCAGTTCAGGGAGGGGGTTGTGTTGCTTTTTTTCTCCCTACAAAGTCACCGGCTGATCGTCGTCGCCGATCGCTGGATCGCGCCTAGGACTTGCTGGTGCCCCCTTCCGTAAACCTAACGACCGTGCAGGGGCAATGGGGCCAACGGGTGGAAACCACGGTACGGGCGAAGCGAAAGAGAACAGATAAGACATAAAATATTAAGCAGTGATTTATGAAATCATGAAGATATACTATTGCTTACAAATCGTAAATTTCCAAACTTTATAATAGTGATGATGAAATGGTCAACCCGTACCCGCGATGGGACCCGGACCTGGACCCGGCCCAGGCCCTGGTCGGGTAACGGGATCGGATGATGAAACGAAGCCACCCCCGGGGGTGGTTCGAGGGGGTGGCTAGAGAAAAAAAAGGGTCATGATATGAGCGGGGAAGAAATATTATTCCCGTTGTGGAGATTGTTCGTCTTGGAATAGTTTTTCCACGGTACGTTTGCGACGAGGAACCAACAGGGTGGTAGGAGATGTTGGAGGAAATCTTGCCAAAATCGTTACCCAGCGATCCGCAGGGTCTCTGTGGGGTAGCGAGGGATTATTTGTAGTGCTGCTCAACGGAGCGTGTCCATCTGGTGCGCTCGTTGAGGCCGACTAGTAAATCTTTTAGTCTTGGGCACAATTTATATTTGTCCGAGGAAAACTGTAAAACTAGCCAGAAAAGGGAACATTTGAAAAACTTCCCCCGTATAAGTCACTTCGAAAGGGTTTGAAAGGTGAGTCAGACGATTTCATTTCCCCATTCTAGTGATAAACGAGGCGCCAAGGAATAAAACATTGACGCTTTTTCGCATATTATTTATGCATTGTACAACTTAATCCATTGAGTACTAAATCACGTGGAAATACTTTTGTAGACCGTTTGACAATCAAATAAAATTGTTTTATCGAATCTGAATTTTTGTGACCATCTCAACGATCATTCTTCGAGGATCGACGGTGGAAAACAGAGGTTTTCCGTGACTCAACCCATGTCTCCACTCATGCGATCGTCCTTGAGCGCCAAACGGGCGGAAAGGAATTCATCGAAACCACCCTAACGCCCGTCGAAAAACCCACAGTGAAGCCGTTAGGTGAACTTCACTCGCCTTCGTTCAAGGTGAGGCCAATAATCGAAACCAGTCGTACCGATTCACCTTCAGCTCAGCTGTCTTTTGGGGGCGCAAACCGCGTGAAGGAGGCCCGTAAGAAGCCCGCCCTGAGCGAAAACCCGATAGAAAAAAAAACCAACAGGCTTAAAGCTCACCCCCAGTCCATGAGGGTGGGGCAAGGTTTCCTGAGGGCGGACGGAAATTAAAGTCAATTAAAACTCGCTGAAACAAACAGAAGAACTTACGAAAACAAAAAAATGCACACACACTCACACAGGTCCTCTAAGAGACTCGGTGAAGCCAAAAAAAATTAAATATGGAAGTCAAGTGAGGTGGAGTTCGAACAAAGTCGATGGAAGGTGGAAAAAAGCCGCAGCCAAAGCCGAGCGCGCGGGGTTGGGCGGGACCGGAGTCACGCACGCACTAAACCACTAACAAAGGCAACGCCACGCTGAAGGAAGACGCGCACACTGAAGATGGTCGCAGCAAGGCGGAGGCTTTTTGGAGAGACGGACAAAGTCACAATCGAACGCCAAAACCCTTAAAAACAGCACGTCTTCTTCGATCGGGCGAACTCCACATCCGCCCGGGCCATATTGGCGTTTGGCGTCTAGAAAAAAAAAAAACAGGAAAATAACGAATAACAAAAACAAAACTGAGACACTGCTGCTAGGACAAATACACTTACACACCCATCCATGGCTGCCTTTTCTGCCGTACCTGAAGATACCTTTATTGAATCTTGGGCAATGGCGGGAGGGTTTTCCATCGGCGGAAACAAAACCATCGCAATGAGTGCGATGCGCAATCGCGATCCGTTTCACGTGTCTCGTCACCTCGAGCCGATCGCAGTGTCATCGTGGTAAGTTGAAGAAGAAAAAAAAGAATAAAACTCCATGGAAAGAAATCCAAAACAGTGCCTGACGTAAAAAGGGGTTGACGAGGAATTTACAAATATCCATAATATACTGAAAATTAACGCAGTGTGGATTTGTTAAACAAAATTTTTTTAAATAAAAATCTTTTGTGGTAAAGTGGATATTATACCAACCCCTAATATGGACTTTGAATATTTTTATTTACAATTGCATTTAGATAAACATTTTTGTTTTGTATACTACAGTTTTGAAAATGAATATTTTTTCTGCGCTCGAAAGTTAAACAAACGCAATTAAATTTGTCCTGATTTGATCAGTCTTTTATTTTTTTAATTTGAATGACAATTGCTAAAAATTCATAATTATTTTATTCGATATTTTTCAGGTTTTTTGCTTGTTTACAAAATAGGCAAATTATTAAAATTTATTCGTTCAACTGTTACGGGTATGGAATCAGATCAATTTTGTTTTTCCTTCATGGTTAAAATCGCGAAAATCTTTTCGTTCATTAAT
>KE525277.1:292602-303064 GCA_000441895.2 Anopheles sinensis | reverse complement strand
GTAATCCTATAACCTGTACATGAAATATTTTAATGGAATTGACATTTTGAAACAAACACTTACAGAACCTTCAAATCATTTTCAACCTTTTAAAAAGAAGTATTGTGTTAAAATTTTATTTTATTTGGAGAGATATAGAATGATGTTTTGTTAATATTAAAAACAAGAATAAAACTTCATCTCCATCGAAATTGTAATGCAAACAAAACTTTTTTCAACATTTTGAATCATTCTTCGCCAATTGAAGATAATAAGAGGCATTCAATCACTTTTGCCATTTACTGTGCGAAGACACTGCATCAAACTCCAAAATTTACTAAAAGCACTGTACGGCAACAAAATAAAACAAGAATACCAAAGACAAAAACCTATACCTCATTCTTAAGTTTTAACTCCACCCAATAGAGAACCAACTCGATCCACGGCGAAAGAAACGAAACTGAACAGAAGACAACCGCATCGCGCTGAATTAATTTAGAAACGGCTGAGCTGCCACCACCGGACACGATAAAAGCATCCACTACCTTTTTTTTTGTCCCGCCGATAACGGCCCCTTTCCTGGTTGCTTCCTTCCCTTCCCAGCCAAAGCCACCAAAGACGGAGGAAAACCCGAAAGGAACCGGCCACGACCCGATAAGGGCCACAAACGTCGGGGCGCGTGAATTTGACATTGGACGCGTCGTCGTCGTCGTCGTGGTTGTTGTCTCCGTCGGCCACGGCTGGCACCGGAAGGCAACGGGTCAAAGGTGCTTTCGACCGAGCCGAAGAACGTGCTACACTTCTGCTGCGTAGCGCCGGTTGGAAAACGTTTCCCATGAGCAGCCGCCAATCGATGGGGTCACCAACGTCGATCGGTCGAAACCAGAGTGGGGCCCAAGGGGAAACCAAACCAAAGGAAGAGCGTGATGGAACTGACCTGACCTTAACTCCTCGCAAAGCTTCAGAACATTGAGTGGAGTGGGTTTCGTTCCGTTCGGTGAGTCTAACAACGCTTCCATTCTATTTAAAAATTTATATAATATAGTGTTTTATAAAACCATCGTTATCCAAGTTCCTTCATGTAATATTTCGTCAAACAGAAAACTCCCAAGGAACACTCGGACGAAAATAAAAACATACCAACGTTCTTATGCCGTACGTTCTACGCGCCCGATCGAGCGTCACGTGGATACGCATCGCGAACGCGCTACCGGAAAATGAAGCCATTAGCTAATTTTACGTACGATTTAAGATGCCTGCTCGTGGGCACGATCTCCTGAAGCATACAGGAAGACGACTCGCGACGGGCAGCAACATAAAACGAAACATTCCGACCGTCGCGTTTTATGCGCGCCTGAAACAATGAACGCAAGCTACGGTGTTGAAACGGTGCTGATAGCGAGTACTTGCTCCAGGTGATGATTGTAGTAGTGCCGGTGGTGATGGTGGTGATGATTATGATGATGATGATGGTAGGAATTATTCAATTATAACCTTCGAATCCATCGAGCATACACGTGCCAACGCCGGGTTTCAGTGATACTGAAACCATGGAAACATTGGAAGATGGCTAAGGAAGAGTGCCGACATTCAGTAGAATGAACTCCGCAGTTGGTCTCGTTTATATTTTCCTTTACTTTAAAAAGTAAGGAATAATGAGAAAAATATTCTCAAGGATGGTTACAAGGTATTTCTAACATCCAACCTGCTTCTGACAATAGGAACTAGGAATCGCCTCCTGGAACTAGAATTCTCTGCAGGCCATCTACCTCCACGACCAGGTACCATGCGTGCGTATCCATTAAGCCGGCAAATATTTGTCCATCTTAACGATCTGCCCAAGTGCGCGTCACGGTATCGTGAGCTGAAATCATTCGTACGAATTCTTCTTCCTCTTGTGCGCGACAAACCCTTTAAAAGCGAAGGCAAGCCATACGTTCCGGGCGAACCATAAACTCTCCGCCGAGCCATAAGTTAGGACAAACAAAAGGTTCTTATTGCTCGAGCTCGAGAAGCACCATTCTGCACAAGGTTCTCTGGTTCTTGGCGATGTTCTGTACATCGTGCCCTTCCCACTACACGCAGGTGAAAGTATTTTATTCTTGCTCATAATTGTCCGCGGCATTTTGGGGAGGGTCTGTGCGCCGAGAAAACATTGAATGACACCGGCGGGAATACTTTCCGGTAACGTCGCGAACGGCGAAACCAGGCGACAATAATTTTCTCCTTCCCAGACTCCGGCCTCCGGTGGATGCGTTTAGATTATTTTTATTATTTATTATTCGAATTTATTGCCCTCGATGTAACATTCAGCATCGATGCTGTTCGGTTTGCGAAACCTTGTTATGTTCCAAAAACCATGCAATCTAAAATGGCAAACATTTTTAAAATATTCTGTCTAGAAAATCTTTAGCGATTCCAAGTTCCAATGCAGAAGCAGGCAAACCAAGAAATCGCTCTATAATTTGCATCGATCGTTTTACGCTCCCATCAATCAGATCCTCTAATTGTTCCCGAGCGGCGTTCCCAGACGAAGGCAACAACTTTCTTCGTGCGAGCCCACCAATTCCACGTTCCTCTCAGCTCCATGAACTAGTTGAGCTTTGGAGGGGGCTGGGGCTGAGGGGATTCATCACGGATTATTACCTTGAATTTTCGTCTGGCCCCCGAAGGCTTTGGAGGATGCGGATAAAAATGTTTGCCTGTGCAAATAAACGCCTGGTGCCGTACCGAAGTATCGGAATCGGACGGGAGGGTTTTCTTTTCGATCGTGGTCCGAAACGAAATCGAACGATACACCTGCGGGGCATCAATCCGTTAGGTTTCCCTGCATTCAGGTGACCTGCACAGGGGTTCCTTGGAACGTCAAATGTTGCTCTCTTTGTTGTTAGACAAGATACCTAGTGAGGGCTGAATCCTTTCATAGTTTGGTCAAAAGTATACAAAATTAATTTCACCTGATTTATTAACTAAACAAGTATTTACTAGTATTTCCAACTAGCAAATCATTGAAAACATTTTTTAAACCAACTCAGAACCCCATTTTGACACAGTTATACACAGATTAAAAGTTAAACTTTCATCGACCACTGTTCGGAGTCAAATATTTTCTGCATAAACGCCCCAGACAGCGCAGTCTATGTTGCACGAAGAACCGTTTTGAGTCGGAAACTATTTTCCACCGCTCCCGAGGTGCAGACCTCGCCGCACCGGTGACGTGCCGGCGTGCGGATCATCCGACGAAAAGTCTGCGGAATCTCCGCTCTCGAATGTCTTTCACATTTCTCCAGACGGCGAAATGTGTGTGGCGCGGCAGCGATCGACAAGTTCCAGACATCGGCCGACATCGCCGACTGTCGAGCAGGGGCGCAGGCACTGCAGGCCAACGTCGGCACGAAATTTCCAGCGAATTGCATCCCAGCTCCGGCCTCTTCCAGCTATCATGATTCCGTCCCACCCGACGCTAGTTTTTCGTGCTTCGTTTTACGCTTGCATTTTTGTGTCTGCTGCAGCAACATTTCTCGTGGCATTTCTCTCGCCTCCAGCGTCTGGGCTCGAGAGTCAAGAAAATAGTCTAGCTTGTGTTTTTTCTCGTCTTTTCTCAAATCTCAAAAACAAAAAGAAACCCATTCTTGACGTCGTGCAAAACCGTCGACGGGGAGAAAAACGTCGAAAGCCCGCCCGGAGGCCCGGAATGACGTGACTTCTTCATCGCATCGGAGTGCAACCCGTGGACGGAGTCGATCGAATTGGCTTCGAATTTGACTCCTGCCTGACATGATTCCTGCCAGTTTCCCAACCCTTTTCCCGCCTTCGACGGCCAGCGAGGCGATGATGTTGGAAAATTATTAGATTTGATTTTGATTGGAAAGCACGAAAATCGCAGCTCCAAAACTGGCAGTTGTCGGAAGTCGGATGCACCGGCGGGAAAACCACCCGGGAAGGCAAATTAAGTTAGGGTATTAGAAATGTTCTCTTTATTTGCCTTTTTTTTCGCCAACGATCTCAAGGAAGCTTCGGTGGGGAATTGAGTGTCTCGAAAAGTTGTGCAGAGATTTACTTTTCAACGACCACATTCCTAAGCAGTAAATAAAAACGGTCCCTGTGTAAGCAACATCGGCCACACCGCATCAGTTCGGATCGATTAGGAACGCTAAACGTGCGTCACTTAATTTGCAGATAATCAATACGTTCGAAGGGCAGCACCTGATTGACTGCGCTGTTTGACTAATCCAGCTCGCGAGCGCCGTTTAATCATATGCTAATCAGCCGGTAATAAGCCAGCTGATTAACGTGCCGGCAAACGGTGCTGCGTAGCGCGAAAATAAGAAGTCTATGATTATCCTGGCACCTGTCGGAGTTTATTGATGTGGCATGATCGATTTGTCTTGCGTAGTTCGTTACCATGCATTAAGAATGGAATTTATTATGCTTTGAATAAATATGATATTTTCAACAGGATGGAATTATTTGGACAACCCAATCCCCGGGAAAATTGAAGTGACCTACCTCAACCGCACAATTGTTTCATTGTTGCAAGATGCATAAAACCAACAAACGGTATTGCCACCGGATAGCCGATCGAAACAATTTAAGCCGGAGCCACGAAACCTTTGGTCCACCCTCTCGCCACAAATCACACACCGATCGTGACCGATCTGTTTTTCCATGCTGTGATTGAGGGGCTTGCACTCCGCGCACGGTAGCTCGCGTACTGAAATTAATCACTAATTTGTAAATCATGAGCCGCATGGCCAGGCGGAAACCCAAATGGTTTCCCTCGATCCTCCGCCTCCCTCCGTGGAAAGTGGATCGAAGTGGATCAATCGAAAGGCGTTCATTAAATTTAACGGGAAAACGCTGAACCATCACACCGCCACCCCGGTTAGCTTCACGGTTCCGGCCTCCATTTTGGGGCCAAAGTCAGCAAAGTCCATCACGACGAGCCGTCCAGCGACGCTTGGACTTCCTCAGCTCGCAGGTCGCTGGGAAAAACAAAACCCACCGCACTGCGCGATCGATTGACAAACGATACAAACTGCGCATAAATGCGTCACTTCGTTAACGGACAACGGGGAAGGGATGAAGGGACACAGGGAGACGGGAAGGGAGCGTAAGCGTCTTATTAATAACCGTTTTAAAAACTATTTATTTAATAGCACCCCGCACGGGCAATAATTAGAACAAATAAAAATAAAAATCTACCCTCCGGCGATACCCGGTGACGATCGCGAAAAGGCCCTTCTCGCAGGGTTCGATGCCGGTCTGGCGTTGCTTCGGGCCCCTTTGCTGAGACTACTACAGGTAGTCCACCATCCAATCAGACGATTCAGGTGGTGGGAAATTCAGATCACATGCGTACGGCGGTGTGCAAATTATTATACCATCGAGCATAAATGGCGGCGGGAAAAGCTTGATCGAGGTGCGCACGGTAAAGGTTGGATGTCAAGCAAAGTCGAACGGGAAGGCGATTCTGTGGTTTCGCTTATGATTACCGGGGAGCCCTGTAATCTGCGGAAAGCTTGAACGCGACAGTCCACGACGTATTTAATTTTAAAATATATCATCACTCACAAGAAGTATCTGAAGCGATACGATTTTTATCATGCTTCCTATCAAAATTTATGATTCAAAACTATTTATTATGAATCGAAAAAGCTAACATTAGCACATACTTCAATAGGGTTGGCAGCATTCAACGAGCAATTTCTGTAATATAATTCGAATCAAAACCAACATGGTTATTTTTAAGGACATGTAGAAGTAAACCGAAGCCTTTAAAACTTCTAAAGGAATGAAAGTCTATCATACATACACTGATCAATCTTAAATTGATCGCTTCTAACTTGCCGGTGCAGCGGGAGTTCTTCTAGTAGATTGTGCCACATTTCTTCGGGTCAGTTTCTTCCTGTCTTTCCAAGACGAACCCCATACGTCCACACGGATTGTCGTTCAGGGTTGCACGGTGACAAAATTGCTCACGCCCCGTTCTCGACTCGGCTCGGCACGGCAAGCGTCGCGGGATGAAAGGAAACATAAATCATTAAGATTGAGCAGTGCATAGATGAGCCGTTAGCGCGGCCGTCTATGTTATGCGCACGCGCTCTCTACGTACCGAGCGATGTAGCCGGAGACCCCGTTCGAGAACGCTCTTTTATGGGACGAATTAAGGGCCGCCGTCTAGGTGAAGTACTTACGCACTTGATTACACACGCGTGGACGTGATGAGAGTGAGAAATGAAATGGACTGAGTTCACAAACTTTGGCATTCAAAGATATTCTCCAAAAAAAAATCATACAGTTCAAGTTGTTCGACGAAATTTAATCCGTTGAGTTCTGGTATTAAATTATAAAGGATTAAAAATTTAAATTCCAGGTGTCGATTGTAGAAGCGAAACATCCGTCGCACACTGTGCAAACGTTTGTCTGCAGACAAGGGCGTGTGACAGCAAACAACTGTCCGTAACAAGGTTGATAAGGACATAAGCAGGAACCTGTGGAGGTAAAAGAAGATGATGATAACAACAGCAGCAACAACAAGAATAACAAAACACACACCACAAGCAGAACAGACATTGCGGATCCGTTCGACCCATTCAGCCCTATGTAAACGTGTGATTAATCTTATAATTTTTCAATTAATCATTCATTTCGAGAAAAATATTGAATTATCCCTCATCATCAATCCGGACCGGGGATGAGGTTCGACTCCGACCGTGTGCCATCCTGCGAGAAGTCGTTAAACCAACCGCTTCCGATCGCTCGTTAAAAGCGGCGCAAAACTGGAGCTCCTGGCTTGCCCGTGCGAGGGTTGTCCTGCGAAGGTTTGGAGAAGGATTTGACCGTACGTGTTGTTACCTTTTTGCTATTCTCCCGTTCATTCCCATTTCCCCCTGCGCAAGGCAGCCATGTTTTTGTTTTGTTTTTACCAAGCTCATTGTCGTGGCTGCCGATGGGTGTTAAAATGTCAGTAGCTTCGGTGCTCCGGATAGCGGCTCGACCGATCCATCCGATCGAGGGGTTCGCTCAATCACGATTCGATCCACCTGTCAGCTCAAGTCAAGCGAACGACTAAATGAGTCTTTCGCGCCCATGCAGCGAATTGACCAACCCATCAACCGCAGATCATATTTCAAATGAGTGAAGAAGCCCACGAAGAACGCCCGCCACTCTCCAACCACTAAACGGAGATAGGACCTGTCCGATCACCGGAGTCGCACTTTATTTAATCTGAATGCTTCATCATCATCATCAACATCGGCTTCGGCATCATGCGACGAGCGACTTCCTCTCTGCCGCTCTTTCCTGTTTGCTTCCCGATGTTCGGTGGCCTGGCATAAGCATAAGCGCAAGCAAGTGAAACGCCTAGACACAAAACAGCGAGAGCACATCGGAGTAGACGTCGGAACAGAACGGAAACTAGTTGCAATTTTCATAAATTTCCTTTTTAAGTGTCATCTGGCAACGGTGGGGCTGGGACCGGGTGGGATGGGGGGAGGGGTACAATTGGCGAGCCACACCACACCAATATCCGCGTAATCACCGTAACCGCGTGCGCGGGACGGGATCGGGATGCCACGTCCCATGCCCACGACGAATCGGTGTCAGCATGCGATAGTCAAGCTCAACGGGATGTTATCACAGCCATAGCGAGCACAAGCGGCCGAATCGGCAACAATAAAGAGAAAAGCCAAAAGTCTGGTGCTAGTTTTTTGGGGACAGCACGAGCAAAAAACTAACTGAGTATATTAATTTCTGCACATTAAAAGAGAAACCAAACGATTATGCTGCGTCGTAAACTAAGCGTCCTAATGAAGATGGTTTTGTGTTGTTTATTGCATTGCCTGGTTAGGCTTTGCTCAATGTTGCCAGGGAAAGATCATTTAAAATAATCAAAAACAGTATATGAAGAGAAGAACCAAGCTACACTTTCTATCCAATCAAGGGCAGATAACACAAACTTAATTAGAAAATTAGGATTTAATCACCAGAAAATAGCGAAACTCTTCGAAAAAACACATAAGCTTCTTGACGTTTCGTACGAACACTTTGAATTGAAGGGATTAATATTTAATCCAATACCGGTTCATAAAAGTCTTCCTTCATATCTAAACCCCGTTCGACGGCGATCAGGGGGTGTGTGTTCACGTTTTTCCAGAAGTCGAATCCATCTGTTTGCGCTGATCAACATCGAAACACGTGTAACGTCGAGTCCCGTCGTGTAATGCAACAGTTCAGGTCGGGTGTACCTAGATTTCCCAAACTCCCCCCTTTAACCAATCATTAGTATTCCCGGGCGGTTTGCAGCTGCGCGGCCCATTTGCAGGCGCTACTAAAACAACACTCTACCGCCAACTATCACCAAACCGGGAGGGATTCGATGAACCGAGCCTTATGTTGTACTGCGAATCGGAGGCGAAAGAGGTGAAACTGTATCTAAAATTCATCGGGAGGTGGTCGGTCGTCAGGAAAAAAAAACGTACGAGTATGAAAAATCAATCAAAATCAATTTCGCTCAAACCGAGCATAAAACCAAACGCGAGCGAGCGCAAGTACATCGCATTCATTTCGTATTCAAACAATATATGGTACATGAGTGGAGTACCGTAGCGTTGGTCCTAGTCCGTGGACCAAGCACGGTGAGATCCTCGATGGAGGCCACAGGTGTACCTTCCGAGCGCCCGAAAAAAACGGGACGAAGAACCCCGCCAACCCCGGGAAAGTGAAGCCGTCAAGGCGCTGGAGGAAATGGTTACTCCATCAACGTGCCACCGTGTCTGAGAGACCGCGTCTGCACAATACATTTCAATATTATTTGTTGGCGTCTAATAAAATAAAAGCAAACCTTCTCCAGCGGGATTCGGAATTTGCGTTTCTGGCTTATCGAGGAGCGTTCCGAGCCCCGGATATTGGCTCGTAGGTAAACGGCCACCGCTTTTCGTTTGCGACAATCACATCTTCGCCAACATCTTCGTACATGCAAAGCCGGCGTGCAAATGTTCTCTCGTTCCGGCGCCGATACTTTCCTTCATCATATTTCTCTGCCGGTAGCGAAAAAAAATCCTGATTGCAACATAACCGATAATAACGCGAGGTAATAACGCGTATTTGCATTATAAAATCGACACATTTTGTTGTAAGGCGTGTGGTTGGGGGGAGGAGGAAAATGGTAGGTAGAAAACCTCAGCATAGGAGGCGATGGATTTTCAATGTTACGGTTAAACATATTATGTAGATTTCGATGCATAAATATCGTGACCGCGACCGAGGCGAACTCCGTCCACAAATGCCACCGGGCTATAAATGCTCCGGCAGGCCTGAGATTCCGCATTCGAGTGGTTTAGTGTGTAGGGGAATTTATTTTTCACTCTACGCGTTGTTACAACTTGCGCCCGGTAGGGAAAAACCACCCCAACTACCGCAATGGACTCACCGCACGAAGTGTAAGTGTGCCGTTGGAAAGGTCCGTGTCCGTGCGAATCGTACTTTTCGTGTGTGTGGAGGATACTCGCTAGCTTCCTGCTTCTTTTTGCACTACTTTTGCTATTCTTTAACAGGAACTGTACGCGCTCGTCCTTCGTTTGTATCATCACCATCACACACCGGCGCGAGATTGAGCCTCGAGTCATCCTTAGTCCGTGTCCAACGCGCCAACATCCGCCGGAGCAGCTTGCACACTCGGATGCCGTATTTCCACCAACCACGGCGGAACAGCGAAAAACCGCATCCCACCCCCGTCACACGTATGAATTTTGCTTCACGCTTACCAACCCTAATTCGGAGGCTCTTCTTCTCCATCGAGTCATGCGAGTCACCGGCCAATGTTTGCCAATGCGCTCCCGAAAGCAACCGGCAGCGCCCGCCGGAAGCCCTCCCCCACCCCCGACTCGGCAGCAGAAGGTCGCGGTCGACCAGATCGACAGACGGATTACGTGTCCGCGAAACAAAAACCACCTTGGTGGGTGGGAAAGCAAGGAGTGGGATGTGGAAAGGGCCGTGGGGCCGTCCCAGGCATGGATCATGGCCCACGGAGTTGGCGTACGGAATTCATTGTTGATTCGATAGGCGTACGCCTCGACGTTGCTACTGCCGGCGGCGGCCACCACGGCCGTCAGCGGCGCCGTCGAAGTCGGTTCCTTCAGTTGCGTAGCACAGTGGGAGCGAACCGGCGATAAACTTCGTCAAAACAATCAGTTGAAACAAAAAATTCTTGGAGGTACGAAAATTACTCAAGACAAATTTTAGAGGACTGTCTATATTTGCTCCTATATTTTTCGAATAAAAAAGTTATTAAGAATGCTTTAATCAAAGTCCCCGAAATTACAAACGAGCTAGATAAAATTATTAAAAGACCTTCTTTCCACTTGCAAAAAAGTTACTTTCATATTTCTTAACTTTATACTTTTCTACATACTTTTAAAATTAAAATGATTCAAACTTGCCTCCAATCAACATGGATTTATTTGAACTCACCGTTTTTAAG
>KE525277.1:180061-277644 GCA_000441895.2 Anopheles sinensis | reverse complement strand
TTGAAAAAATTGACGATTTGGAAGATAAGAAAAAAGTTAACCAAGTTAATTGGAAGAAGTAAATTTTATTGTAAACTTGTATCACTTAAGTACTTTGAAAAAATATTCTGATGGCCAGTAAGGTGTCCACATAGGTCGAATCTTTAGCCATAGCCGACAAAACCATTCATGTTGACAAGTTTTTCAATAGATATGTGGCCTGGATGACCGATTGCTGCTCCACTTGAACTTTAAATTGTTGGAATAGATCCTAAGTTTAAGAATTTTTTAGGTTTTTTAGTTGGTTGAGTGACATAGTGCTGGTATTGATAATGATATTTGTCCGAATTTGTGATTTTCCGAAAACATGTCTTTCAGGAACGTTGAGCCGTTTTGTTTGAGAAGCTGACCTCGATTGATATATTTGTATAACAATCTCCATCTTTTCTAAGTTTTTCTCAAAGATTTGGCCATTTCAAGTGACATTCTGATCCAAAGAACGGAATGATAAAGCCCTTTTTTGGAATTAGGGGCTCTGCAGCACGGTTCGTAGCCGAAATAGGCTACCAAATGATTTTTTAACCTTTCTTAATAAGGGACAAAATAGTAAAAATCCACATCAGCTGAGTTCGATGGAAAAAATATGTCTAACAACAACAAACAAGCTCCTTCCGCGATAAAGCTGGAAGTTTTTACCTATAATCAAACTTAGTAGGTTTGTTGTTTTGGCCGCGGCGGATTCAAATTTAATGATAAAGTTGTCAAACTTGCTTTGAATTTAAAAGAATTCCTACTCTTTATGTTACTTTCAACAGGAAGTTGCTAGTGTTTTCCGTTTTTGCAGCAAAAATCATTTAAAAAAATCCTATTTTTTAATGCATACGTTATACCTATAATCCGGTTGCACTCAATCGCTTAATGATCAATTTATTAGCCTAAGCGATAAGTGTCCTTCGGTGCATCGGCATTCGCTTTTTGAAGAAGAGCTTCCCAACGTCGCTGGCGTGGATTTCACCAATCGATTAGCATTACGAAACACACGTCCATCTGCGGTGTCTTCCTAAAACACCGTACCTGCGTCATCACAGTTCGTCCTCGTGCGTGGAAATATAAAACTCTGTCTGAGCCAGGCGATCAAACGCTACAAAAAAAAACCACTCGAAATCGAACAAACCGAACCGAACCTAAGCGCACCAAATTTCCCACACGGCTCTTAAGCCGCGAGCCACCAGATGGACGAAACGCTTTTATCAGCATCTTATGACCCCATTAGCCTGCTCGGTTCGGCGTGGAACAGTTTTCGACGCTCCGATATCGCCATATATCGTCCAGAAACGTTCGCCCGGTCAATTGTTGGTCTGCGTCGGACGCGCCGTGGTCGGGTTAACTGCCGGTGTGGCAGGTGTGTGTGCTCGCCAGTCCTTGCCAGGCCGTAAAGAAAGTCCTCCAAACCGCGTCGATCGATCGGCCCCGATCGCGGACCAGACCAGGTACCGGTAGGGCCAGGGCGGGTAAGGAGCGACGCAAACCGACTAGAAAAGATGGCACTAGCCATGTCCAAAACAGTGAAATAAATATAAAACACAGGGACCCACTGTTGCTGCTGCTCCTACTGCGGGCCAAACGCCAAACCTGTTCGGTGAGCCGGCGGAGTCTACGTGCTACGTGTTTCGTTTTATGCGTCGCTTGCGTCTTTTGCGTCGCTTGCGCAACTCCAGGGGCCCGCGCGCCAACAACCGCTCCGAAAACCCGCCCGGTGATGATCGGTTTCGAAATTTTCGGGATAGCCGCTATCAATTTTCAACATTCCTAAACCGTCTCGCGCGTAGAAGGGTTTTTTCTTTCCCTCTCCTTCTACCTGTCTTCTTCTTCTTTTGCCTCTCCTTTTTCCCTCGCCCTTCTTCGCTGTTCGCCCCTCGGTGGATTCCTTTTCCAGGTGCTGCTACGTCCTTCGTCTACGCGCTCGTCGCAACGAACGTTTTGGGGAAGAAATTTTAATTGACACCGTGTCCACTTAAGGCAACCTTTCGGCCTTCCAGTGCTGATCGCGAGGCACGATCGGACCAAAACTTGCGCTTGGGCGATGCTCCTTAACTGGTATTTAGAACATTCTTCCCCCCTATAGGACCTCCGGTAGTTTTCTGGAGCAAACACAGGAAGGTCAACAAAACGAAGTTTGTAAAAAAATTAAGCGATCGAAAATGTAACAATTACAATTTAACTAAACAATTTTTGCTACGAAGATCACCGAAGGAACCCGAAAGGTGGATCAGTTACAAAGCCTCGCCTATATCTTAAGCTCGACTAGAACAACCAAAGACATGGAAGAATCAAATGGAATCCTAAATTAAAAAAAAAATAAAAAAATGTCATCCCATAACCGGAACCGTGCCGCGCGCTTTGGTACCCGAAAGGGAATGGGAATAGGTCGTGCTTAAAATGAAAAAAAAAATTCAACCGAAGGAGGGCCAACGAATAAAAAAAAACAGCTAAAACTTCAGAAATGAACATCGGCAGCAATAGCACGGACAAAAATACAACCTGATCAACTGGTTACACCCAAGCCTATCCGAAAATTTATGACCATATTTCGTTGTTTCGTTGTGCTCCGGTCGTGCCTTTGAAGATGGAACCTCGCGCGCTGGCATGCGCGTCTTGCGAGTTGTGTTCCAATGAGAAAAGGGAGCCGAAATGCGGGGGAAGTGAGTGGGGAACAGGGAACGGGACAGGGCCAGCAACAGGGCCGCTAAGAATCCTACCGAGCAAACCCTGGGAAGAGCTCAAAGAAGCCCAGGGAACAGGTGCTAGGAACGATCGTTCATAGTCACTAGAGTGAGTGAAGGTGAGTTAGAGGGATTAACCTCGAATAGTTGAAGTTTTCAATCCGTTGGCGAGCAAATTGAATACATTCAAATCCGCGCATTTCAACGGGAGTTTCCGTTACTTAAGTTTACAAGCATTGACCAGAAACACAATTTTCTTCCTCAACTTCTTGATGAAGCAACTATCAAACCGCTTTAGGGTCTTTCATTATCACCTCGTCGGTTCTTTTACGATTCCATGATTTCAAACATTCGATAGTGATTATTTATACACTCGAAATCAATTCAACAGGTAAATGGCTTACTCCACGATCGACCACGGGGAAATAACTATAAATTTCGTACATTTCCAACGCTAGTAAAAACACAATTACAGTCCTCCGCAATTGAGCCACGTCGTAAAAGAGCGGGCATACAAACAACATTGGGAACGGAACGCCAACGACTTGCTTCCCTACAACTGCAAGAGACCTTCTTACCCCATTCCAAGAACACGGGGCACCCTTCTCCTAAACCATTGTCTTTCTGCATACCGTTTTGATCCCATGAGCACTGGTTTTACGGACATCTTTAATTTTGTTGTTCCGTTTTTTTCCCGTGCAACGTTTGATAGTCGTAAAATTATTGTGACAAAATATTTGTTACACCTCCTTCGCCGTCCCCGAGTCACCATGCGGGCCCTGGCTCAGGTGTGCGCGAACGCGACGACCAGCACCGTAACCGATATGGCCGGCCGGTTGGCACGGGTCGATTCTTCGGGGCCCCGCAATTAATACCGCCAGTTTATTGCTCATTAACGGGACGATATCAAGCTGGCTGTTTTCTGGGCCTTATTTTATGGACCTCTGGCGGCTCCGGTCCATGGTCCTCCACCCGCTTCCTCCTCCTCCTGAACCATAGCAGCATAGTTTCATTTGGGTGTTGTTTTATTCCATCATTTGATTTCCTCCTTTATTTTATCTAGCGTCTCCGCAGTATATTTCATTTCCCGGGTTTACGCATTCCGTACCGGACTCGGAATGTGTTGAGCTTTGTGTTTCTTTTATTTCATTTGGGGGCCGTAGTAATTTCCTTGTTCAGTAAGGTGAGTAAAAAAGAACTTCCACCAACATAGGTAAAAGAAAGAAAATGTACCGTGATGATGTGCAATTCTTTTGTGCCCGTTGGTTTTAAAAATCGCCTTATCTGAAATAGTTCCATATACATATGCACCGGTTCGGGGATGATTAAGAGCCACGGCATTTGATAAGCTAAGAAATCCAATCCAATCAAAAGAAAAAAAGGAAAATTTATAGGACAAACTATTTTCCACTAATGTCAACCCCGATCTGAACAATGAAAGTTTTGCGAAAGGAACTCCCGCTTCCATTAATGAACTGCTTTTCTTCTTTAAAGCGTCCGCCCGGGAGATACACATTTTTTCAACGTTTTAATTTATTGCATCATTAATTTGCTGCCAGCCGGGTGTGTGTGTGTGTGCCGGGAATGCTTTTCCGAAGCGCCAAATAATTGTCGTGCGCGTTGAATCTTCGTGACGCTTAAGCGATGTATGCTTTTTCCTCCCTTCATTTATCTTCCCTCCACGTCCACGGTGTTCCGGAAGCCAAGTGTTAAAGTTATCACGATTCGCGGGTAGGGTCAGGGCAGCGAAACTTCTGTTCTGTCTGAGGCCATTTCGTGCACCGGCTCGGGGCCCAAAAAATGTTCCTACATTCGGGCTGTCCTGGACTGGTGCCTCACGCCAATGAGCGGGATCGTGGCCCTCGCTTGGCCGTGCCCGGCTGTATCGATTCCAATCGAAAACATGAACCTGCGATTCACACTCGCCCGATTCCGGCGAATTGATTAAGACATAAGCGCTGGTAATAGCGTTAAATTTCAATGTCACTCATGAGCCTCGGGAATCCCGGCGTCTGAAATCGGTGGACTTATCCGCTTTTGCCTTAATTTTCTTTTCGCTAGGTTCTTGTGGTGCTTTGCAGCTACCAAAAGACGTGCATAATGCACATAAACACACGTGAACACGATTCTACACGTTTCTTTTAAAAGTCGGGAAAAAGACTCTAGATGGTTTAAAATGTAAAAAATACTATTTTTTTAGAAGCAAGCTTCAAAGCTTACAGTTTGTTATACATTTTTTAAGTAAATATGCAGCAATTGGAACAACATAAGCTTTCTTGAAAAGATGTAAACAATACATAAATGTTAAGAAATATCGAATATAAAAACACAGAATATAAAAAAGCGAAATAAGATACAAAAAACACCAGTAACCATCGAGTTATTTTAACTTGCCAAAAAAGACTATTTCTTCGCGAATAAAAAGCGAAAACAATTTCTCCCAAACAAAACCAAAAGTACATAATCGGCAGCAATCAACAGCAACCGTGCCGACTGATGCTCCGAAAGGAATCTCTTCCTAATCCCACTTATCTTCACACCAGAACGAGGAAAGCAGATACCGAAAACAAAAACAACCGGACAAAAATGCTCCACCAAACTGGATTAAAACGCGCTTCAAGCTTTCCGCTCCTTCCCGGCAAACATCCTTAATCCAGGCACTTGCTTGCGTCTTTTCTCCGACCAAATCACCACCAAAGCCGGGCCGTTACTTTAAGCAGCAATCTATACTTGTTTGTTTTCTGCCTCCTTTTCGACACCGGATTTGTGTGGTTTAATTTTTCTGCGGTTAGTGGACACCATCACCACCACCACCACCACCAATATGGCGCCCGACTGGCCGAATTGTGGCCACATACGGCAGGCCGGCGGAAAGAACGACATCCGTTTCGTTTCAGCGCAATAATGGCACATTCCGCGAGCAGGGACACGAAGGCCTACCTACGCCCACGGACTCCGGGACTCGGACTCGTCAGAACGTCTTGCGTGCGAATTACTCTCCGCGCGGTTAATCTTCCCTTTTTGCTCGGACTTTTCGGGGGTTCCGTTTCGAGCAAGATTCGGAACACGCCAACGCACACGCGGGAGAGCGCTTCCGGAAGAGATCTCATACCGAACGAATGGTATAAAGATTTTAAAGCCTCGATTAAGACGTTTTCAGATGCGCCTCATTGTGTTCTTCAATTTATTCTACAGCACGGGACGCGTCTCTCTACCTTTTCCAATTCTCTGCCTTGCCTTGTGCTGCTCGTCCGGGGGTCTGTTCATTTCCAAAACAAACATAAGGATTTCGTTGAAATATCCGGAATCCGGAATGGCACTAATTCGGAAATGCCTTCCTTTTAGATGAAAAATATGAAATTCTTTATGTTTTTGGACGCGTTCAACAGATAAGTATTCTATGCTGAATATTTGAGATATTGAAATGATAAATATGGCGCACTATTGAGAGCAATACCTTTAAATCTGGGAAATCGGCAACATAAATAACTCTTGATGAATGTTGGATGTTAGGAAAAATATTTGGTTATTATCTCATTTTTTATTAATTATTTCAATAACTTACCGCATCCACATAGAGTATCACCTTCTTTTGGAGTTCTTGTAGTTCTGCGGCCATGACTCATAAGTCTTGAAGGTTCCTCAGTGTCATCTCCCAAATCGAAGTTAAAACAGCGATATTCTTCTTTTTTTTTAAAGTCGTCTGCCACAGTTGCACACAATGTCCACGCGTTTGCCGAACCTTGTCCTGCTTGTCCTTGTAGTCCTCCGGGCATGCGGAGTGTGCCTTTCCTACGATTTTCTCCAAGTTCACACCGCAACCACCAGTGCAGGCCGTCGTCCTCGCCAGTGCGTGTTTAATCGCAACGGTCATCGCGCCATCTCGCACGTTACCACGTACCGAAACGGCCGGGTTTCACCGAGTGGCCGCCAAGATCCGAAACGGAAGCACCGTTCTAGCGCACTGCTCCTCCACGTTCCGCCAGTTCTAGCTGTCCTAACTACCGTCCTGTCAGCCGTAAAACGATGTCTGATGCTGATGCTGCTGATACAAACCAAACCAGCTGGAAAAAAGAAAGAAAAATACTCCCATCCCTAACGCACCCTGTCTTGAGGTGCTCCTTGTGCTCCCCAAAACGTCCACAAAACCTCGACAACAATGCGAAGCATTAGTCAAGCGACGACAAACCGATTGAAATTGTGGTCCGAAGAGGGGTCTGAAATGGAGGAGGGAAATCAAGGGAGGGATGGGTAAAAAATCCACTGGCGAAAATTGAAATGCGAAACACAGGAATCTGCGATGGCACGTCGCCGTCGTCGACGGTGGCAGGAACGTTCCGTTGGCTCGCGAACTTTTGCGAATGATGAACTTCCCGCATAGTACCGCATGGTCAGGGATGGGCGGGAGGTGACGCTACATCCAGATATGATTCGAAGACATCGACACAAAAGACAAAGACATAATGCAAAAGGAGGGAAAAACAACGACAAAGACGATGGATTGGCGGGCAAATGCGAGACACAAGACTTTCTGCTAGATTTGCAACTAACCGTGGTGCTTCCGCTGACTGTTGGTTCCTTACACAACTGTTCGAACTTCGGTGCTAGCTTAAGATTCTATTCCTCCCAGATACGCCCGCTTATTGCTTTACGAACTCGTCCATTTGTTGGAGTCCCAAAGAAAATGCGCTGAGAAAGAACATGCAAGACGTAACCAAGTTTTGCGGGTACCATTTTCACAAATGTACAACATAAGACGACTCCAACTCCAATGCTCTTGCATTCGGTTCCTAATGGCTGACGGAAACGCGCCAAAACAATCCACCAAACGCAGCTAGAAGGGAAATAAAAAGTGAAATGGAAACATTGTTGACTGCGAAACCGATCCGATTGCTTACAAGAAATACGTTTTGGGTGGGGGAGGGATGGGTAAAGGATGGAAAACAACCGAATAAAAACTCACCCAACGACCCTCCAGCCAGGATTGGTCCTCTTCCGCTGAAAATGGCTGCCCATCATCGTCCGGGGATGTCGCCGGAACGCTTGGATCCTTCGCAGCAGGACACGGCAGCAGCTCGGGAAAACTGGTGAGCACACACCAACACCAACATTCCGGGCGCGCGTATTTACTGCGCGCGTGTTCCATGCGAAACACTCACCACGTTAGTCATTGCCATCACCATGGAAACGTCCAAAAACAGCGGACGGAAAACGACGTACGGAAACTCTCAGCCCGCCGTCGAACAGCGCGCACAGCGACGGTAACGAACGGGAAAAGCGCGAAAATTCTGGCAGGAGCAAAAAAAGAAAGAAAGACCCTCAGGAAAAACCACCGAACACACGGCTACCTTTCCCACCCTCCGTTGGTCGTTACTCCTCCGGCGCTGATATTGTTTTCAACCATTCTTCATACCTTCGGATGCGTCGGTGTGGGTTTTGGCACACTCGTGGGGGAAAATGGTATCCTCCTGCTCCACAAACCTTCCGCTCTATGGGGGGGGGGGGGGGGGCACCCAATTTTATTAGTCTGCGTGACCAGACGCGAGCGAAACGGTGTCCTAGTTCGGATGCCGCCTGAGAGTAGGCTTTCCAAATAGGGCTTTGGCGAGCCCCTGTGTGTTGGTGGTCCATGTGGCGTTCAGGATACCGTCCTTCGTAAAACTAAAAAGGGGCTCCACTTCTGCTCCAATTGTAGCGCAAAACCAACACAGCGAAGCCACCGAAGCAGACTGCAAAGGACGGCTTTTTCTACTACGGGAGGAAAACTGGGGAACAAAAAACGCCGGCTTGGGAAAAATAATCACACTCGCGCAAAACGTCAAAACCAGACAAAACACAAACCAACTAAAACCAAAACGAAAGATGACAACTGTGCGGACAAAAACTACGATATCGAAATGATGGACGTTGTGTGTTTCCAGCTTTTCCAGACTCCAGCATTCGCGCAAAAACGTCAATGCCTGTGGATGTTCTCAAACCCCCACAACCCCATTTCCTTTTGCCCTCCCCAAACCACGATTCAAACGCAAAAAGGATGTGGATTTTTTCATCATAAATATTTTAATAAAATTGGTTTTTCTTTTTCTTATTTCTTGCCATTTTTCTCGTATATAGTAATTACAATAGAATAATAATAACTCTAATAATTAATTACTTAGCTTAGTACTTGTATTTCCTTATCCTTTTTGGGTTTTTTCTTTTTACTTGTGTACGTGTGTCTGTATGTTTTTAATTCAGTTTTGTTTCCATTTTTCTGTCACTATGTTTTTGCAAGGGGTTTCTCTACTCTCGGTCACTCGTTTACTTGCGCTACTTTTTGGGGTATATCTTTTTTTGAGTTTTGTTTTCCTTTCCTTCGGGTCACTCTTTCGCTCCCAAATCTCTTCTCGCTACTACGGCGTGCAAGTGTAAGTGGTTTTCGTGTGCTGAGTTAACACGAAAGCTTCTATCACACCATCCTATGCCGTTTTGCCCTAGCTTCCGTACACTCTACTATTACATGCGGTTACATGCTGTTCGTCCCTTCACTACGTTCCCTGTTATCCATTGCTTAAAAACGAACGCAGGTTTTTTTTATGGAGGATCACAAAAACTGAAATGAATCGGCTACGCAAAACAATTTGCACGAGGGCTTCCGTCAGACTTCCGTGTGGCTACTGTAGCTATTTTGTTTTACCTATCACTCACGTAGAACGTCTAATCCGTAGAACTAAGGTCCGAGCAAATCGAGCGTCCGTTCAATCTCGGCAATTTTCGTATCACGTAACATCGCAACCTCGGTGCCTACGTTAAGATGGGTCAGGGGCTGCCCGGGAAAGTTCCTTCCGACAGTCCAACCGTTGGTCCTATGCTGGCCGAACCAATCGTTTCTCAATTGTTTCTTCCTCTCGTTTCTTTCAATTATTTTTGATTTTCTCCCCCAAGCCAACCCTATAGAAGAAAAGTCTAACTTAATTTTGATTAAACGATCGGTTCCTAAGGAGCACAGAAGTAAGCATTATCGTATATCAGTTGTGTATGCTGCCTCGTTTGAAGAGGGAAGGGTGAAATTGAAGGCGCAGCTAAGGACGAACCTAGTGCCGTTCAATAAGTAAAAATTATCGAACTGACAATCAAACTATGAACATCTGACAAAAACCGGGCCCACACACCGGGGCCTTCACCTTAAACCAAAAGTAGAAATGAAACATTCACCTTTTCCGCCTTAGAACACAAAACAAAAACAATCTTAACTAAACTCAACGAAATAAGACGACTTGTTATGTTTTCTGCAATAGATTATATATATTATTTTCGTGTTTACTTTCGGGTTTTCACTCCTTGTTTTTCTACATCTATGTACAATTTCGGTTAACGGGGATTGAGGATGTGCACTTTTTCATTTATGGGTTCAGTTTTTTTTTTTTGTTCTTGTTTTACTTCTTTGTTGACTCGTGTTATAAGATTTACTTTGCCTTACCATCTGCTTTAATGCTTTTGTGCAAGAATCGTACGTCACCCATATATTCGTTCTACACTTAACGCTTACGGTATATTCATGTATTTGTTTCTCCCCATTTCGTTTAGTATGTAATGTACTTTTACCCTTGTTTTTCCTTGTTTGTTTGCCTTCGGTTTTTCGTGTTTTTGTTGCGCTTTTACCCAAACTTACTATTTTACACTCGGGGGTCTTTACACTACGTACCGCACACATTCGATTCGCAACCATTCACACTCTCACTCAGCATCTTTTTTTCATTCTCACTCGAACACATTATTCCCCCTCTCGGCTATCAGAAAGACCTACACACAGCTCGACCCTATAATGCTCATATCATTCACAATTCACCTCCAACCATAGGGTGGCAATGTTAGACGTATGACTGTTTTTAGGCTTCCGCTAATTAGCCTTGGTTTATCGTTTGTTTGCTTTTTGTGTTTTCCCCGTGGAACGAAAAATCAAACATTGCCTACGCACACGGATAATGAAAGGGGTTTTTCTTTCCTGGGGGAGGCGGGTAAACATGATCATTGAAATCGCCTTTCGCCAGCATGATCATTTGGTACATTGGTGTGTGCGTGTGTGTGCGTGCGGTTTTATTTTAGTTTTCCTAATCCTACCAGACGATATTTACCTCTGAAGACCTCGACATGATCCATTAAACATTAAATAACAACCAGAACTCACTTTTTATTTTTTACGGGAATGAAATTCAATTGATAACCTACCAAATGGTTGATTTTTCAATTTACCTGGTGGTAGCTATTGTTACTTTAAATACGATACTTCTTTCAAAAAATGTTTGAACAAGCCTGTTTTTATCATATCTTATTGAGCATGCTACTGGTCCATGAAACGTATACGGGTGTGTAGTGATTATCGGTAAAACTTCGATGTATCGAATGAGCAAACGGTTCCAAAAAACATGTTATATGGACATATTTCAAATTTCGATGTTTTTGCACCTTTTAAAATCGCTCAATTTTCATTATTTGGACAGAGGTGGCAAAATTCTTCTGCGATTCGGTAGCAATCCCATCCAAACGAACCTTTTCCGCCTCTAATCGCATCAAGAAAATCATCCACGTGCGTTAAACTGAAGCAGAAACCAAACCCCGCCGTTAAACAAATACAACTTCTCGCAGGAGCCAAACCGATCGAATGATCGTCGTACAGTCGGCTTAAAAAGGTCGGGAAAGTACGTAATTGTGGAAAATCCCCATCCCGGGGTCCCGGGGTAGATTTTCGACGCCAACAATCTGATTGCCGGAATTTCCTTCCCAGGTTTCGAGGGATGCGTCTATTGACCTTTCGCAGATCGAAGAGTCCTGCGTGGCGGATTCCACCGTTCGATGGTGGCAATAAGGATCGTCCGTTCGACTTCGTTTCCCTTCGTTAGCAGCGGTTGTGTTGAGTCCCCGAAGGGAAAACCCGGAAATTTCCCCCGCACGAGAAGAAATAGAAAAGGAAACAGAGCAGCGGCACAAGATCACGGCTTAGATTCTTTGAAATCCACGAAACCTGTCTACCCGCCGCATTTTCGGGCAGCGAGCGCAATGGTCGGGAGTAAAAAGTGCCGCCCAAGGTGGACAATTTTGTCTACCCAAGCTCACACGCACGGCTCCTTCCGATTCCGAAGCCGATCCTATTACGCGAGCATTCGAAGGACGCACATCTTTTATTTTTCCTAATTGGAAAATACACATGCCGAAAATAAGGTCACAACCAAAATACGGGTCATACTTGTGTTCGCGACCGGACTAGGTGTTGTTTGTTTAGAGCCCTCCTAGACAAGTCCCATATTGCCGACGGCAAGACGGTAAGATTTTCAAGCCCGTCGGGCCTTACAGAAGCTTGAAGTGGATACAAAAAATCGCTCGTTTGTATGCACTGTACTTACTTGAAGCGAAGGTGCTTGAATGCTTCGGCCTAAAGTAACCTCACTCACACACAAGGCACGTTTGCTTAGGCTTGAAAAAACTTTTAGCCACGTTCCTGAACCGAGCTCGTGCATTTTTCTATGCTCACACTTGGGAAACGCACTCTTACACCTCGTGAAAAACGATCGTGAAATTAATATTCCATCAACCTTAAGCCGAGCCCATGTCACCACTGTCACTCTAGCACGGCACCATTTTCCCGACGGCAAGATTAACTTTTCTTTCCACACACACAGTTCCTCCGGTGAATTCGTCGCAGTCACACCATAATTCAAAGCAACATTCACTGAGCAGAACTTTGTTCACGGTTCACGGTTTCGACGAAGACGGCGAAATTTTTCACAAACCAATCACACACCATACGAGTTCCTGAACGGCGGGGGAAAATCGAAGCAAACGCTCTTGCTCTTAACCACACACGCAAGAAAACCCACCAGCTAAAAGAAAATCCCTTTTCCTCATTTCGTTCGATCAGCGGGGTTCAGAAAAAGTTTAAAAATTAAAAGAACAAACAAAAATACCGAACCAATTGTGTTGTGTTTCGTTTTTCAGTGCATTCCTCCCGAACTGCGACATCCGAGGAGGAAAGTGTTTAATAAATTTTTCCGATTTTCACACTTCTCTCGCCAACAATTTCTCCGCGCCCTTACGCAATTCAACATTATATATCCACTTATTTGCTACTATTATTTCTCCCCGTGGCCCAATTCGTCCTACACTTTACCGGTAGTATCTCCAGCCGTTGAGCTTATCCTTTTCTTTGTGTTTGTGATTTGATCCTTTCCTGGTTTTTTCTTTTTATCGTGCTTCAATTCTCGACCGCTTCGACTTTCTTTCGTTTATTCTAGCATCTTTCTGGAGCGTCTGAGGTTTTTCTCTTCTCGTTGGTATGTACAAAATCCATCTGGAGGATCACACGTTATCATCACAAAACCGCGTACACACATACACACGCACACACATACGTACTTGACACTTGACCCACGGGGTCCTGGCGAACACTTGCGTGTACTGTCGTGAACGTGAACGTGTGTTTCCCTATGTTTCCTGACTTGAACTTGATCGACTGTGATCGGGCCGTTTTTTCTCCCCCATCATTCGGTGTGTTTCGTTTTTCATTTCTCTCCCCCTCCTCGTACAACAATTTCCCACCCCCTTAGCTACTTAGCTTAGTACCCTAGTAATAACCCTAAACGTAAGCTCTCGACCTTTTTCCTTAACCGCTTAACACACCGAGTGTACTTTGAGACTAATATTAGATGCCTAACTCGTGTCCGTGTTTCTCTTTGTCTGGTTTGACGGTTTTTGTTTGTTTGCTTCGTTGGAAGCTGTTGCTTCGACCTGTCAATTTTATCGCGGTTCTACCTGTTTGTTTACTTGTTTGTTTGTTTGTTTGTTTGTTTGCTTCGTTTCGGTTTCGTTTGTTTGTTTGTTTAAATGTAACGTGCACCAGTTGCTGTTCCGGTTGGTCCGAACTGCAGAGTCCATTCCTGCAGGAGTCGTCTCGTGTGTAGCTGCTGCTGATGGTGAGCGTGCTGCTGCTGAGCATGCTGCTGAGCCTGCTGCTGAGCCTGTTGCTGGGCATGGGCTAGCTGCTGCTGTTGCTGCTGCTGCTGATGGTGATGAAGCTGCTGAGCTTGCTGCTGCTGCTGCTGTTGCTGCTGCACTTGCTGCTGCTGCTGACTGCGCTGATGGTCTATGTACATTTGCGCTGCTAGTGCCGACGAGCCGGATGACGCCGAAGAGCTCGTTGGAGCGGGTGACGTCGATGTCGCCGGCACTGAAGACGACTGTGGTGGCGGCTGCTGTCCCTGTTGTCCTTGCTGTCCCTGCTGCTGCTGCTGCTGGGCGGGCCTCCTTCGCCGTTAGCCGCCTGTGAGGCAGTGGCGGCTGATGTGGCGGCTGAAGATCCCGACCCCGAGTCAGGGGGTGACGCAGAGGACTGTGACACCTGCGTGATGCTGCCTCCTCCTCCCGCCGACCCGTACACCCCACCATGGCCACCGACCATCGCGGCGGCGGCGGCTGCTGCAGCGGCTGCCGCCGCGGCCGCCGCCTGATGAGCCGTCTGCAACCCGACCATCGCACCCGGATGGTGCGCGTGCGGATGGTGCGGATGATGGTGCGGGTGATGGTGGTGCGGGTGGTGTGGGTGATGATGCGGGTGGTGGATCGGCGTGAAGAAGGCCGCTTGGGCGGCCGCCGCGGCCGCCTGAGCCGCCGCCGCCGTTGCAGCCGCCGCCGTGGACTCCTGGTGCTCTGATTGCTAGTGGGCCGTCAGCTGATGGTGGCCGCCGACGGTCGCGCCCATGCCCTGCGGGCTGAGCATCGGCGGGCTGTGGCTGTGACTGTGCGCCCCCATCGGGCTGCCGTGCATGTCGTGGTGAGGATGGTAACCGCCGTGCCCGCCATGGTGGCCGCCACCGTGGCCCATGTGGCCAGGCGGCATGCCGTCCATCATGTCGCCACCCATCGTGTTCGGGGGCGTCATGCGCTTCTCCTTCTGCCGCCGGTTGCAGAACCACACCCGCACGACCTCCTTCTCCAGCTGTAGGCTGTCGGCGAGCGACGAGATCTCCTGGGCCGACGGTTTCGGCTGCTTGTGGAAGTGCTGCTCGAGCGCCCCCTTCACCGACACCTCGATGCTGGTGCGCTTTTTCCGCTTCCGGCCCTGGGCCGCGATCTTGTCGATGCTGGTCGGCGAGCCGGTGGTCGAATCGGCCTCCTCCAGCCACTTCTGCAGCAGCGGCTTCAGCTTGCACATGTTCTTGAAGCTCAGCTGGAGCGCCTCGAACCGGCAGATGGTCGTCTGGGAGAACACGTTGCCGTAGAGCGTCCCGAGCGCCAGCCCCACGTCCGCCTGCGTGAACCCGAGCTTGATCCGGCGCTGCTTGAACTGCTTCGCGAACGCCTCCAGGTCGTCGGACGTCGGTGTGTCCTCCTCGCCGGCGCTCACATCCCGGTCGCCCTGCAGGTGATGATGGTGGTGGTGGTGATGGTGGTGCGGCGGCAGATGCAACTGCGGGGACTCGCCCCGCAGCGAGGGATGCAGCGACGGGGTCGCCGCCGCACTTTGGTGATGCGCAGGGTGATGGTGGCTGGCCGGGTGATGCAGCATGCCGTTCATGGCCGCGGCTGCATGCGCGTGGTACTGCAGGGGCGAACCGGTGCCGGTGGCGTAATGCGAACCGGCGTGCACCGGTGCATGCCACCCATGGGGTGATCCCATTCCACCGCCTCCTCCTCCGCCACCGCCCGGTCCACCGCCAGGGCCAGCGCCTCCCGCCTGCTGGCTGGCGGCTCGGGCCTGCTGCGTCAGGTGCATCTCCTGCTTCACGTCCGCCGGATGCGGGTGCGTGTGGGCCGGGTGGGAATGGGCGGCGGCCGCGGCGGCATGCAACGACCAGGGATCGCTCGGCTGCAGCGCGGCCCATGGATTGCCCCCGAGCCCGCCCGTCACCGAGCCCAGGCCGGCCGGGTTTGGCGAGGGACTCGAGGGTACGGTGATGCCGCCATGATGGTGATTCGCCGCCGCCGCCACAGCCGCCGCCGCCGCCTGATGATGGTGATGGTGATGGTGGTGGTGCATGTACTTCATCTCGTTCGCATCGGCGGCACTGCGCGGCGACGAGGTGTGATGGTAGCCGCCTCCTCCGCCACCGCCGCCGCCACCACCGCCACCCAGCGCCATGTCGAGTTCGCCGGCGCCGGGCGAGATGTACGCGGTGGCGGCCATCCCCACCGCCCGCGGGCTACTCAGCCCTTCCACGCTGGCGGGGTAGGGCTCCAAATTTGGGCTCACTTTTCCTATCTTCCACGAGAACGGGTTCCAGCCAACATCAATGCCGAGGCCTCCGCCACCGCCGACGCCGCCACCGCCGCCACCGTTTATCCTTTGGTGATCGATGGTTTCTCCGTTACCGAACCGGCGGCACTACGAGCCTCTCCCCTCCTTCCTTCTCCTCCTCCTCCGCCGCCGCCGCCTTCCCTGCCTACTGAACCGATGACTCGCTATTGCTTCCTAGCCGCCCCGGCACGCACACGGCACCAGACAGCACGAGGGCGATAAGAAAGCCGCCAACTCGCGATCACGAAAGCGGCCGTCGCTTTCTGCGATTGATGCCGCTCCTTTGCCGCCTCCGCCGCCGCTTACGCTTCAACAAGTTCCGAAACAGCTCCCCAAACTCGCCGTCCCTCACAACACAACCTCCTGACACAGCTGTGCGATGATGCTCCTACTTCAAATCTCCCTACGCACGCAATCTCTCTCTCTTGCTCTTTCTTTTTCTCTCTTTGTCGGCCACCGCTTAGTAGCCACTCTGTATGCGGGGATCTACTATCAACGCTTCACTTGGCCTACTGCGATGAGGAGATGATGATAGGCTCACCACACACTACGCTCACACGCGCTTGCTCTCATCCGCTCGACTTTTTCTTCTTCTATCTTCCGTTTGACGTTTCCGAGAGAACACTCATTCACTTTGCGGGCCGAAAACGCAAACGCGTTTTTTCGTTGTTACTTTTCTAGTAGTCACCAAAATCGATCGATGGGCGGCCTCGGAAAACAAACACACCGCCAATGTGTATCACAACGAGGTAACAAAACAAGCAACAACAAAAAAAACACACTGAAACACACATACACACACGCCGTAGCGGCCTTCTCGCTCCGTCGCCTGGTGCGTTTCACAATTTCACGGTAAAACGCTTCGTTCGATCCGGTGGCGTTCGGCAAATTGGAAAGCTCTCGAGCTGGAGTTTTCTTCCGGGAACGCTCCTCTACTTGGCTTGCAAGGATCACGTCAACCGATACGCGCCGATATGTTCTTGTTTTGGGCTCGTTTTCTTCTCGTTCGTTGAATGAAACAAACCAACAAAAAAAAAGATTCTGAATCCTCTCGCTTTCTCTCTCCGGCTTCGAGATTATCGGTTATGGAAAATGCTGCTCGGTTTGCTTCCCTTTCGGGGTTTTCCAAGTTGTTTCGAAATTTTATGTAAATTTCCTCGCACAACCGGTGGCTCCGGCACCGGTCGCAGATTATTCAAATTAATTACACCACCGCACTTCCGAAAGCGCCCGCTCCCTTGCTCTTCCCGGTTTCGGTGTTTTTTCGGTCGATCATCTGGGGCGGATTGATGATTGGCTGGTGTCTTGGTCGCTTTGCTGATGATGATCAGTTTATCTCGTACATCGAAAACGCGTGCTTGGTCTTCTGGCCCCGGCAGGGGTAAACATTCATCATTGCACACACTATCACTCAGGTGGTCAGGGACTCGCACTCATAAAAGGAGCGAAATAATCGGTGCAACTTTTTTTCGTTTGAAATATTAATAGCACACAAAATAAGGTAAACGAAAACTCGCGCAAACACACATACACTAATGCTCTGTCGCGCGCACTCGCTGCGAATACGTTTTGCTTCCGGTGGCGTTAGGACGAACCTGTCATCAGTGTCGCGCCAAGAAGCGATACCATCCTCATCCGGCACTTGGGATGCTGGTAACGTGCTTGTGCCCCAGGTCACCGAATTCCCGCAGCGCTACACTGCATGGCCGACCGATTCGAACCGCGAACCAGTCGTATTTACGTATCGTTCGTTCGGGCGAGCAACGCAATTCGAGTTTCACCTTCACCGACACCTGCCCAGGCTCACGACAGTCCACTGTTAGTATATCTTCTTGCTCTCCCTCCACCAGGGGCAGGTCACTACGAGGCGCTTCCAAAGCGAGTGTTTTGGAACGCTTGCTTGTACTACTTCGCGATCGCGAAACACATACAGAACACACGTAGAACACACCTCGCGGGGGATGACGTCGTCCGCTCCCGGAGCGATCTCGATTGGGATGCACACAAAAAAAACCGGATAGAAAACCGACTCCACACGCACTAAACTGTCACACCGGCCAACACGGCTGCTCTGCTGACAAGACACGGGCGCCAAACGGCCTGCGGACAGGAGTGAAATTAATAAATATACCGATTTATTGTACGCACAATCGAGGCGATCTACGTGCAAACGCTCCGAATTATAGAAGTTGACTAAACAATATATTCAAGTATTCATCGCTCTCAGAGCCACTGACAGCATTCGGGTCCGCTGGTGCCGCGGAGTTCGTGCCACGTTCGGCTCGCGTTCGGCTATTTCAGATCATCACCATGGGGGGTTGTAGAAGCGGTTGACGGGAGCGAGCCTGTTATCTCGCTCTGCACCCTGTGATGTCCTATACTTGCGGTTACACAGCCCTTCTCACTCACTCTCCCTTGAGGTATGACACAGCAGCGACGGTAGCCACGCCTCTCCCGGTAAAGGCGTGTTTGTTGTCCATGTTCCGAGAAGTGCTCTGTTTTGTGACGCTCACAGCGACCATTTTGTGACTCACAACAATTTCTTTTTAGCCTTTTCTGCGAGCTGTGTTCAGACACACGAAATGCGTTAGTGTAGGTGAAAAACTGCGTGTGTATGCGTGTTATTTGCGGATGTGTTTGTGACACACACATCAAACGGAGCACTGTGATTGGTTGCTGCGAACCGGTTACTTACCGATTCGTAACCGGTATCAACCGATGAGAAACTCCACTGTTGATGGCGTGAAGGTCATGAAACCGGTGGTGAAAGGTCGGTGCGTGGTGTGTGCGTTCCTCAAGTGGTGAATTAACCGGACCACCTCGGTTTCGTTTGGGCCACTCGAAGTAAGCGCAAACGCCAATTGCACGTAGCGTGGAGGAGGAAAAATTTCACTCGTCGAGTGCTGCGTAAGGAACGTTTCGGTTTTGTTTTGTGATGGCGGAAATAGTGAAAATTTTGCTGAACGGGGTGAGCAAAACATTCCCAGTTGTAATTTAAATAGTGCAATAGCGGAAAAGTGGTGTAAGAAAACAGGAGTAAGAAAACTGCAATGTTTAGAAACAATTTTTTTTCGAAACTTTGACCAACACCGTCGGTAGTAAGGTTTGAAAAAGATATGATATTATTTTCTTATAAATGAAACTGCATTTGTGATCAAAAACATAAACTTAAATAGTTGGAAAGATTGCTGAATTCGGATAATTTTAAAGATATTTCTAAAGGTTGCACGCCAGGCTCTAAAGTTTTAATTTTCAAAATAAGTTTCAGTTAAAACTAAATCTAACAATTGTTCATCTTATGTTCGTAATAAAAATTGTCAAAACCCCAACTTAAACAACTTTTGCTAAAGAACAAAACATGGCTAGAAAGAAAAACACTTGCTTCTTAACACGAGAAGACTTCCAGTTCAATGTGAACGAATTGAATTTCGTTTTGTTCAACACACAACCAACACCTTTTTCTTCCCGATCTGTCGCGAACCTTGAAGGCAAACAAACATGCACCGAAACCTCCAAAACCCCCCGAAGAAGAAAAAAAGGTAAACCAACACGCTGAGGGAACATCGTTTACGGTAGCAAAAACCTTAAATGTCTCATTTAATTGCGAAACTTTCAACAAACCCGTCGGATACAGGGTGTCACATTCTTCTAAGCTCTCCGCTGCACAACATGCTCATCCCGCTTCCCATCTCACCACATTTGTGGTTGCGGTCTTGCATCATTATGCCCTACCCTGGCCCCGTGTCTTCCGGTTCGCCCTGTGGCCATCAGCTCCATAATGGCCCTCATCAATGACCCGCGCCGGTTCCCAGCGGGTTCGTTGCCAACAGTCGGCAACACCGGACCTTAAAGTCGTTCCCCGAGCGCACCCGAAAAAAGCACATGGAATTAGACTTCTGTGTCGGTTGTCCTTGTTTTCGTTCGTTTTTTTTTTCTTTCCCATCTACCGGTTGATGCAGTGGTGGTTCAATCGCGTCTGCACTGAAAATTTTGCGTGGGCCATGGCCATGGGGACTCGTCGAAGGCCTGGCGGATGGAGGACGATAAAATTATCTTAAACTTTGTGCATAAATCTTGCACCGCCCGAAGGCGGCCGGAAGGAAAGCGTCACAGGGCGGAGGACCGCATCCTCGGTCGACGACTGAACGAGGAGGTCCAGTTCGGGGTGTGTGTGTCTGACACCCACAGACCGGCCTGGCTGGGGTGAAGGGGGGTTGGAGTTGCTATAAAATCCCTTGCCCTTGATCTGTCACCGGGTGCGGGTGAGGGAGAAAACGGGACCGAGAGGGAGGGAGAGAGAGAGTCACAACTAAATTAAACAACCATTTTTCACCTAATTCGCGCCAACAAACTGAAACCTGGCAGGAAATGCTGCCTGCCATCGTTTTGTGTTTTGCCACAAAAGAGATAAACGCTTTAAGGGAAAACACACGGAAAACGAAGACAAAGCCGAACCCTCCTCGGGTGGTTTTTAGATGCCAGACAGGACGCGTCTCGTTGACAGGATACGCGGTTGATAGGAACGGTTTTGCATGGCTTCCGAATCGGGTCGGGAAATATACTCCCGGGAAAGGGAGCGAAGAGAGCCGTCAACCTAAAACACACTTCGCCGGTGGAGGCAAACATCGAAAATCGATTTATTCCCTACGCCATTCGGTATCCTTTTTGCTGAATCTTTCTTTGTTCCGAAGCTAGCTGAATAGTGTGTGTGTTCAAACAAACTACCGATTGCCAAACGTATCTCAAACGTATTTCAAAGTTGTTTGACAGAAGGAGTACAATTTTAGAGATTTATGGGCGAAATCTATCTCGAACCGCTTTTGGGGTACTTTAAAGTTGAACGAAATTAACGAATGAACACAAACAAACGCAAACTAATTCAGTGACTACCTATCGGCTAATGAGTGACGGTCGGGACTTTAAGCCCCCGAGTTCAGTCGTTGGTTCAGTCAATTTTGCCAAATGGAGAAGACGTCTCCTAAACCTGGAGGTGGCTGTGTTTTATTTTATTTCCTCTTATTATGGTGTCCTCTGCTCCGTCCCGTCTAAATTAATCTACCCCAATGCTCATCTGCATACGGCTTAGCTACTGCTACTGCAAATTATTTCGTCAACCGTCGTCCGGCAGGTTCTACTCTTCGGGTGCAGGTTTTTCGCCCGGTAAGGTGTCACCGATGTGTAAGAAATCGCAAGGCATTGTTTTCTTTTTTACTTTCAACTTTGAGCACCCAAACAAGACCAAATGGCGAAAAAGGACTCGTGCAGAACCCCGCGCGCACGCAGACAAAATGCGGATCAGTAGAGGCAGCGCTGGAAATAATGTTCCCGAGAGATAAATGGCCAATCATTACCGACGTCATTAAATAAACGGCTACCAAAGGCATTAAAATAATAAAGTGACTCCCGCGCTACCGAAACGGGCTGGCCGGGGAGAGACTTTCCGAAGCCTTTTCTAAGCCTTTTTTTTCGGACACTTTTTGATTAAGAGAAAAACGGCTCTTTTTAGTGTTTTGTTCTTTTCCCGCAAACACCACTACTGCATATGCAGTTTGTAAAAAAAAAAACACCCCAACTACAAATCTTCCTTGTTGACTCTGGCGTATTTTCCACTTCTTTCAGTTCGTTCTGCCAAAGAAAAGTTATCACAACTTTCTTCAGGAACCTTTCTCGAACCTTATTTCAAATGGCGGCCCGGTAGCTTCATCGACTCCCGGCACGGCATCGGAAAGCGTGTCAAAAAGATAAACACCCGAATGGGACCCAGCAAATGGGGCTTCATTTGTTGGAGCCATGTTTTCGGTCGAGAATTTCATCACCGAGAGCGATTTATTAGAGTTTCAAGTGTAGCTAAATGTGCTCTTAAAAGAATGGTCCCTTTTATGTTGTACAAATTTAACGAATTAGTTTAATACAACTCTCTCGAGTTACAAGGGACGTGAAACTGTATTATCTTTTCAACAATTCACATTTTTTCAACCACTTTCGTTTCGTGGTTGTATTTCATTCACAAACTAAAACCACTTTTACGTAGTGCAACAACTTCTACCCAGAAGCTTCCTAACATTTTCCTGCTTCTGTGCGTAAGCATATCAACCCATTTCCGGGGTTTTCCGTCGTCCGCAAAGAAATCAATCCAACCTCCCTCTCAACCCGCTCAAACGCACGCACTCCGAAAGATATTGCCCCGGCTCGAAACCAGTCTGAAAAGTCATAAAATGTCGTCAATCCGCCATCATTCGTCCGTGCTTCGGTGCGCCAAAATAGTGCGGGCAACTCCCGCACTCCACTCCAAACTCGGGCACGGTGAAGAAATAGTTTGTTTGTTCGGTTGTTTGTTTGTTTGTATTTATTACTGTTGTGAGCCCGCGTCAGTTCTCCTCAGTTCGTTCTCCAGACCCCCCGGCCCGGAGGTTGATGGGACGCGCGAATCGCCGACGACGCCTGACAACCGTCAACCCCCGGGAAAGGCACACATTATCCGAAACGCACGAAAAAAAGCGAGCACTATCCTTCCCTTTTGACAGACGATAAACCCGTCGTTCGATGCGGGAGGACGCTGAAGCTGGCGGGTAAAATAGCACCAAGTAAAAAAAAAACAGGAGAAAACCCCGTCAATTCCCCCGTGGTAAGTAGCGTGATGGGAACACTATTGTTTTTTCCACCTTTCCATTTCATTTTCGGTTTCATAGCATTGGCAGCGCATTGCCCACATTTGGAGGGACAACAAAAAACCAGCACCATGCAATCGGATGTGGGATGCCCTCGCACACAGGTGGATTTTCTGTTGGTTGTGGCCTTAGGAGAAGAGAAGAGAGGTAAAACCGACCCATGCACCTGAAGGGACCCGCGGGCGAGGGGGAAAAATACACACACAAACACTCATTTCACACCGAATATGAATTAGCATAAATTTGGAATAAACAGTAGCGAACAAAGTGTTGCCCTACCAGCGAACTTTGGCCAGCAGAAAACCTCTGGCCCACTCTGGATGGTGTTTGCAACTATTTTGTTTTGCCCGCACAGCCTAATTCGTTTCTTTTAGTGTTAAAAAATTAACACACCAAAAGCTGTTGCATTTTTTAAATTTTAACTCTCCACAGGATTGCATAAGACTATCAGATTGAAGACTCCAGAATTACCACCAAATCAATCAACCCACAACCTTCCATGGTTCAGTCTCGCGACTTCCCATGTCTCTTTCCGGTGCTTATTAGGCAGCTCGTAAACATATGACACCGCGAGGACCGGAAGCCCCGAAAAACCCGCGAAACGCAACACGCTGTTGCACCGGAACGGCGGGTTGGAAAACCTAACGCCACCCCGTGCGCCGAAAACCCGATTTTCCCATAAGCATAAGGGGTGCATAATTATGCATAAATTAGGGCTGCATTTCGACCTGCCACCCTGTGTCTGTCGCGGTATTGGTGGTGCGTGGTGTGGTGGTGCTTTTTGACTTCTGACTCTCACATACATTCGACTTTTTGACTCATGCCCCTTTCCGGCTGGGGCGAAAAAAAAACTTTCCACCAACCAACCAAGTGCATATAACGTGTGCATCGGATGGAGAATGGTGTTGTTTGTGGGTTTTGTGGCCAGAACCTAAGACAAGCCCGAGGAGGTAAAGGACAAAGCAGATGGCAGCCATTCGAAATGCATTCGCTCCGGTGCTTCATATTTGGTCGGAAAATGGTAAGGGAGTGTTGATAAATTGGTGTTTATTTAAGAGAATTTATTTCCCAATTAATTTACATATAGAGGGAAAATTTTTAAACCCAATTTGTTGTAATTGTAAAGTAAAGAAGGGATAACGGTTGCACTTTCGTTCAGTTTAAAATCGTTGATCGATGGCGATTTTTTATCAATTTGCAATAGGCTATTTAAGATTTTTTTTGATTCCTCGATTCAAAATTTGCATGTTAAAAAAAATATATCATTCACCAAAAATATATCAAACTAGTGCCATTTTTTCCGATGCATTTTAACAACCTCCTCCTACGTTCAATTATTTAATTTATTTCTTTTCATACTTTACTTGTCTCCTCACCTTGTGTCACTTCTATTTTCAACCCTTTTTCGGCCCACCACGCACCTCCCACATCCACGACCGCGGTCCACCCTTTTCGGTTCCACCCGGGCTGTCTCGTTTCGGTTTCGGCTATAAATCCACCTTCTTCCGGTAATTAATTTTATTTTCTTTCGCTCTGCTCCACTCGTCGTTACTCATATGTTTGTCAAAATGCGATCCACAGCATTCCGCAGGTTTTTTTCCACTTTTCCTTCCCACTCTTTCGCTCTCCCTGTTTTTCCTTTACCAGATTTTTCTCCATGGTTTTGACATCGATTTTTATCCTTCCCCCCGAAGGTGGTGGTGGTGGTTGACCGAACACCAAAAAACTATGCCCCAAACCTTACGTGCACCGCCTCGGAAGGCGAAAGGAAAATGGATCAACCACCAGAGTGTGGTTATAAAAAAAAATTAAAAAAAAAACTTAGCAATTTTCCGACCAACCCTGGCTGAACAACTCCCGTAGGGCTTTACTTCCATCTCAATTTTCCATATCACATGGTCACAATTGCTGAACTCGTTGGATGCTTTCCACCGAAGGAGAGGAAAGCACACAAACACACAAACTCATGGCGAGGGTCCCATTTCTCTCTGTCCACTCAAGCTGTTTCCAAGCGGGATTTCAGTTTTTTGGAAAAGTATTACCTTGTTTTTATTTTCTTTCGTTTTCCAAACCAACCGACGTCCGACCAAAATGTATGCTTTATGATGCATGACACTTTTTTTTGTTCGTTCCCTGGTTGGCGATAGTTTTCTCTCCCAACCTCCCCCACCCCCTCCGAGGGTCAAGCTTGGCGAGGGGAAAAAGGAAAAACCAAAACCCACCCAACCCGAAGACGAAACACCGTACACTTTCTTTCCTGTAGCGCTTCCTCCGAGGGCTCGCAACACTCGATTGAACCTCGAAAAAGAGATCCCGCGGGCGTCCCAGGGAATCGGAACCGCAGCCGAACCCATCGAGCCGTGGCCGGTGGTCGTAAATAACGGACCGAACCGGGTGCAACACAAACGATGTGCTAATGTGGCCCGTGGCCCGGTAGCCGGACGGAAGAGCTGGAGCGTGTGGAAAGTGGCTTTTCAGCCCCGTTCCGTTCCGGTGTAAAGTGCAGCCCCGCGCGCACTGACTTTCTGACCCCTTCGGAGTGTTTTGTTTTTCTTTTTTTTTCACTCCGTGGGTCACCCGAAGGGGTGGCAGATGCATTCGGAAGGGGGCCATACGAAAGGGATCACTTTACAGCTCCGCAGTCATATCTTGATCTCGACCTTTTCTCTTATAAATAACCGTAAGAATCGCTTCCCGCTTGGCTGCCGATCGAGAGAGAGAGAGGGGCCGAGGTCCTTTCCAATGTGGAAGGGGAAAGATCCTTAATTCCCCGTTTCGCTTTTTCTTCGTTCTGGACGAAGCATCCGGAAAACCAACACTTTTCCCCTCATCGGTTCTTATAAGAACGTTTGAGCTCGAACATCCTTTCCCGATTTCTGCACCGTAACGCATCCTTTCAAACTGCTCGAATAGCTCGAATTAGGGGGCGAAAGCCGAATCCTGGAAGTGTGTCCTGACTAAGCAGTGTTACCGATTTTCGCCCGGTCGGAACGAATACATTTAAACAGATCCGAGACGGCTTTTTCTTATTAGAGGAAATAGGAAATGGTTTCAAATCGATCGTTGGTCGTTAGATGCGCTGCTGAATACTTTTCATTTTAAATGTGCAATAAATTTAGAATATTCAGGATTATTATCTAGTTTGTTTTTATTTTTATCAAGGTCATTAATAACTACATGAATTAAATTGGTTTTTGATTAAATTTGTAGCAAGAAATTGTATTTCCTCTGTTTTTATATTTTAACGTTTTTCCTTAAGTATCTACAAGTAAAGGTTATTCGTCAGATAATGATTCAAAAACAAGTAGAATAACGCACTTCTTTGCTCGGCTTTCCCTGTGAATGTTGCGCATTTGCGAGGAAAATCAAACAAATGTAACACACAACTAATAAACTCCCAAACGTCGCCAGTGTGAACGCCACCAAAGTTCGGTTTCGGGCGTACAAAGGCAAACCCATAAAATTACCAACACGTTAAAACCACTGCCCAGCCCAACCCAGCCTGGCTCGGCTTAGCACAGCAGTGTAAATACTAACCAAATTAACGCCCGCAGTTTATTCCGAACTACATTCGACAGTCGACGCTGCACCATCGGTTCTCGGTAGTTTTCGTAGTTCGAGGTTTAGGGCTCTTTACCTTCCCTGCCGACCGGTGGTCCTGCGTGTCCTCAACTTACGCTTGCCCGGAAACATAAAACAACCCGTGGGGTAGCATGTTTTCTTCCATCCTTGCTCGGGAGAAAGCGCAACCGGGAAAGTCGCAATGTCGAGGGAGGCAAATTAAAATATACGGACTGTGTGTGGATGTGTCGCTGTTGCTGGTGTTTTCGCTAAAACCGTTTGGCAAGACGAGTGTAAGGGCAATCACACACACATACATAGAATGAAACACCGAGCGACCCCAAATTACACTACGGCACGTTTATCCTAATGGGTAAAATATTAAGGCTGTCCATGCAGAGGCCGCTCCGAAAGATACTAAGGGGGCCGTAAAGTTGACACCAGAATGGTCGAACGAGCGAACTCCTTAGAAGCACCCCGAGTCGCTGGCTAGCGGATCTTTTCGTGGGCAATTCGATGTGCTGCAAACCGGGCAACTTCTGTGGACCTTCGGCTCAGCTTGGTTCGCTTCTTCGACGCCGTCCTTGGCCGCCAACAGGAGGAGGAAGTAGTTTCCCAGCTCAACTCATTAGCTGGTCAGAACTGAGTCGCTCCGTATCCATGCTCGTCAAGTCAAACGGGCTTCGGCGAGGCCAATTCGACGATGGAAACATCGCAGAACTACCGCAAAACACGTCCTAAACACGCGGTCCTCCACCAAACTCCCCGGTTTGTGGCTTCAAATGGACATTTTATGAATGTAAACTTTCCCAACTCACACACACACACATCGTTGGCACGCCGAGGAAGTGTACGGCCGTACGGCCTGCAGTTTCGAAGGATAAACTTCAACGGTGCTAATCAAAAGTCCCACAACCCCCGGGACAAGTTTCGAGTTGCGTACATGCCCATTTCCGTTTGGAATATGGGTTTGAAAGTGGTGCCCGGAAATGTGACAAAGTTTTCTCCCGTACCCGAGTTTCCCAAAGGTAAACGGCAATGGCTACCGAGGGTCGTTTCCTTCTGGTGTCAATTATTCTTCAAAAACGGAAATGTACGCAATGGCGGAAAAATAACACACACGCACAATTGTTTTAACTTCGTTTTTCCTGGAGCAAGTTGGAAAAGGCAAGGAGTTAGTTAGAGTGATTTTGAAAATTTACACACTACATGATATTTGTTTGTAAAACTTAAAAAAACGTTGTGAAATGAAATCAAATAAAATGAAACGACTCTCACAAAATGTCACGCCGAAAGACACACATTAAACAACGTCTGTCCTCCAAATGAAGATGCATACTATTCTACAAACAAGAATCGTTTAATAGGTAAATAAATGCAGGATATGCCCCAATTAGCCAAACCATATGCTTACAACATGCGTATTTCTGTACACTACTCCTCTTCAAGAAAGTTTCCTCCGGAAGCACGTTCCATGTAATAATTTCATTTCCAAACGCACCTCACAAATATCATTCCACATCCTTGCATCGTCTATGCTGCCTTCTCGTCCTTGCCGAACGCCACGAAGTCCACCGAAACGTACTTTCTGCCACGGGTTTTCCCTAATTAGCATCGTATTAAATACGCAAAACCTCTTCCTCCTGTGTTTGTTTCCTACAAGCTGCCCATTACAACAACCGGCCGGAACGTTGTAAACGGAATGGAAAACTTGTAACAATAAATATATTTTTACCCTTGTGTAATCGCGATCCCCGCTTCCCCATTCCTCCCGGATCTAGAGCATGGTCGCGTAAGACCGGCTGGAAATAGTAAATATGCGAAATTTACGCTCCGTTCGTACCAGAACTGTCGGCCGCAAATGGCACGGGATCCGGCAGGCAACATTGTGCAGCAGTCTTGCAGTTGTGTTTAGTCTTTTCTTATACATTTCTCCTCCATAACATCTCGGTTTTTCTTACTGGCTTTTCCGGCGTTTTCCTGTAAAGTGTAAAGTTGTTATACAATCGAGATCGAAATTTCTCCAGCGGAATGACACTGGAAAAAATTAAACTGAACGCTTCAATACATATGTTTAACAAATCAAGAGATTATATAGAAATTGTTCCAGTTTGAAACACTGTTCTTCCATTCAACAAAAACATAACCGAACTTCACTTTATTTTCATTTCATTTGCACAAAATTCCTTGTCCAAAGCCTACAAGAAATTGCTTTCTCCATTTGCACCGTTTTGTTGGGTATTTCTTCATAAGGTTTTACCTTCCCGCGATTGCTCGACCGAACCCTTTTCAATTAACGATGCACAAGCACGTGTTTACCATCATTAAACTGTGTTACTAACATGATTCTTTTTGCGTCTCGATTTTTTTTATATTCTTCTCTTTCCAATTCTACGCCATTACAATTGTTACCTTCTTTTAATACCAAACTTTGGCAGTATCGAGATTTCACACCCATTTTCCTTCCTCCCATTCGGGGGGGATGGTGGGTTGTACTAAATTGTAGCACCAAAACCCGGTACGATACTTTCAATTTGCATCGCAAAACCATTTGCACGTTTGGTGTACATTTTAGCCAAGCCTCAGGAATGTCGTTTGTTTTTCTTCCTCGCAAGTTCAAGTGAAGAGCAAGGATTCGTTTCTTTCTGCAGTTGTTTTTGTTTTAATTCTAATTTTAAGATAACTTTCCCCCTGGTGCTCGGAATGGTACCAAATGTACGAGCAGTTCGTGTTACTTGGGGCCCAAATCGGGCAGCGGCCGAGTTGCATCTGTTGCAGCTGTTGCGCGCGCCCTAAAGGGTAATCCGTAGCTCAACCTGATCCGAAACGCCGCAGAACGGAATCTTATCATAAATCCAAATCGGAAAACCGCCCGACCGCGATCGCGTCCGGACCCTCGGCACTCGATCACACTCGGAACCAACGGATAGGCCACACCGCCATCCTCCCTCTCCCCCACTGGAGCTTAAGATTTTATGATCGCCAGCCAACGCCCATCGGAGCGAATCCCACGAGCTACGGGTTGCGAGGAGCTCCGGGGTCCGCAATAAAACGTCGGCCGCGATGCCATAAAAAAACCCGACGAGAAACATACGCACAAAGCACACATACAAACACACACATCGAAGGCCTTACAGTAATTCCAAGTTCACGGTGTGCTTACGGCCGAATCCGTGGTGGATTTTGATGCGTGCCACGGATCGATAAATATTTATTTCCTCTCTTGGGGCGCACCGCACTCTTACTCCAAATAACTTAATTAATTTCTCGCAGTCCCGCGGTTTCGCTGCCTTGCCTTCTTTTTTATCCCCTCAGCTCCCCAAAAGCCACCGAAATCACCCGGGGTGCTTCCCGGCACATGGATTTCTTTCTTCGTTCATTCCGTTCGTCCCCCGGTACGCGCGAAGGAGGTCCCAAAAATGCGTGCAATAAACATCGGACCTGGTCGCTTTTCGTGGTGCCGCCGGACCGCCGATCAGCTGGTGGATCACGGCGAAAACCTGGCTGATGGTACACGTACGGGTCAATAAAAATGACAAAATAATGATGACACGTTTCCGGCGGGAAAGGGTGATCTACTTTCACGCACTTTTGGGCGACATGACAAACGGACATTTGTGTTTCACGATCAGGACGGCGAAAGACTTAAAAATACAGTACTGTACACCAATAAACTAGTGGAAAATAAAGAATCTTTAAACGTTTTCTAAATCCAATGTTGAAGAGTTTCGCATGAATTCAAAAATGGTGAATCTTTCGACGAATGATATTCCTCTTGACTACTTCATTACATCAATGCCTTAATTTCCTATAGTTTAGCGTACTAAACCTCCAAATTAGGGACACTAAATCACATTCCAGCAGGAAAGTTTAGATCAATCACAAAAAACCAACCCCCACACCCCGCAAGTCCACTTCTGCGAGCAGATCCTCGATCGCGGCGATTTCATCGTCGGTTACCGAAAATCATCGCTGCCATAAAACGGGCTTGATTTATTGTTGGAAAAAGCTTTCATCCATCCAGGGAGGAAGCAAGTGAAGGTGAACCCCGTCGAAAACCCTACCGTGTCCGTAAAGCGATGGACATTTTATTTTTATTATTAATCGATCCAGATGAAATCGAAACACACACTGTACGCACCGAAAGCACCGAACGCTCTTTTTATCGCTTAATTCGATCCCTTTGGTTTCGGTTGGCGAGGGGAGGGGAGGGGAGGGGGTGGAAAAGCCATCGAAATGGTGCCCGGGTGCCCGCACACTTAAAATCCGATCGCCCGGCGGTGCAATAAAATCATTCCGACGCAGACAGAATTGTGACAGCCCGCGAAACGTCAACTGTCAATTAGTGTGAAAGAGAAACGGTGCTTCGAGATGGTGATCGTTATAGGATCTTGGTGGATGTTGTTGAACGCTGTTTTGGGTGCCTTCGATTCCACTCGAAAACGCCACAACAGATGAAGCCACGACGTTTAGGATTAGCCGAACATTGGGCTCGGATAGAAAAATAAAATGCTTACCCTCCGGAGGAGCGGAAAATCTATGCTTTCTAGCGGCTAGACTGAAGACCGGCCCGATTGTCCGGCCGGACAGTGGAACGCGAAACAATCGAACAATCTCACAGTTTTTGGGGAAAATTATAAACGCACCTTTTTATGGCCGCCCGAAACTGCGGACGGACGGTTTTACGATCAATAAAACTTCATAAAACACTTAGTATTTTATGTAAAGTTTCGACTTTTACTGCGGCCGATCGATTTCAATCTTCACGAGCGATCGGTCGAGACAGTGTCCAACAAAACGAGTTGTTGTCGATACGATCATTACGGTGAGGGAAAAAGTTAAGCGTGCGAGGGGAAGGTGTGTTGGATGAAACCATCGATCGGAGACGAAAAGAAATGAGGAAAAGATTCGCTTTGGCAAATCGACATGTTTTCCTACAATATTTTGTTGCTTTCTTTTATGTCAAATATGAGTTAAGATCACTTTAACCTTTTCTTCGGTGAACATTGGGTTATTTGAAAATAATAACTTCACTCTGGTAGTATCAAACATAAACTCCATGGGTATTCACTCTCCAACGTCACTGGGCGATAACGTGCCGAACTGAACAGTAGCTGGCAAATTTTTCAACCATTGAAAACTGGAGGCGTGATCCATCGAGGTGTGAAGTGGCCTGATTTCGCCGATCACTTTGCATTGCACCCACCGTCCCTCCCTCCCACCCGAAAGGCAGATAAATTATTCCTAATAAACTGTTTCCGAGCGCCTACCGGAATGGAAAAAGGCGGGCAAATGGCCGATCGGTGTCGGCCTTGCCCCCAGTCACTTCGCCCCCGCCTTGCGCCCTCGCCGGTCTTGGCGCGTCGTATTCTAATTGTCTTTTAATTAAGACGATTCCAATATGAATAAATTAATAAAATTACAATAATCATCATCTTTTCTCGCCTGCGTTTAACCCCGCATCCGAGGCGCGTGTCGTTTTGGGGCCGAAGCTGTTTTTCCGCAGAGGCTGCCCCTCGGAGATCGCTTCCGTGGCTTGATTGCCCGGGTGCATTTACACGATCAAATTGCAGTGTGGCACGCGCAAGCCAATACGCATCCTCGCCGCACCGCCGCACCTTGCGCCATCCTTGCGTGGAAGACATTTTTGATGCAACCCCCGGCTCCGAAAGCCGAATTAATAAAGTAACGAACGAAGGGAATAAAACACCGGCCGGCCAAGAATGGGCTCACCAATGTGTGCATTCCTTCTTGATTTTATGATCATTTCGCACATCATGATGATCCGCGAAGCTGCACCGGCTCGCGCGCCTCACCCAACGATCGAGTGGTTAATGTTTATGGTTATGGAAAGAATTGGAAGTACGCAACGGGGTTTTTTTGTTTTCGCATTGCTCCGCGCAATTAAGCCATGAGCAGGTGTGCGTGAGCGTTGAGAAATGTGCAAAGAATGCGGGATTTAAATGAGACGAGGGTTTTTGTTCCAAAGCATTCCAAAGCAGCAGCTTTTCAAGAACTATCGTGGGGTTTGTAAAAAAAGCAATATTTACACTTTTAAACATAAATCTCACCTACAATATAGTCACAAATTTGGTTGATTTTGCCTTTATTTAACACATTGACAATCGTTTTTTTAATGAATTCAAATCTTTATTTAAACTGAAATTTTTACATTAATAGAGATTTTCCTAAACATGATGATAGCTGCTGAGAAAATAATTTACATCACTCAAAGAGATGAATAAAAATTGTATAATGGTTTCGTTGGTGCTTCGAAGCCGCTTTTCTTACTAGTTTATCGTTACTTATATCTATTCAATTTAAAAATAATTAATGTAACTTTTTTACTAGGTTACAAATCAATTCTTGTATTGATGAAAGACATTTAGTTCTTGAGATATTTTTAGTGTCAACTGGTTGTTAATGCGATCCACACCAGCAAGCTCTAGGACACGATTGTTAGGGATCATTTTAAGAATCCTGTTTGATCTAATTTGCAATTTCTTTTTATGATTATTCGCACACTACATACGACCATACTGGAGTTGCATAAAGTATTACTAGAAGTATTATTGTTTCATATATGAGTATTTTGCTTTTAAGGTTTAGCTTTGCTGTTCTGTTTGAATGTTCTGTTTGATAATTGAATATATAATAATCGTATGAGTTTATCCAGTTTATTATTTGTTGTGTCTAAATGAGGGTGATACATTAATTCACTGTCTAACTTTAGACCAAGATAGACAACAGTTATACTCCAGTTTATGGTTCTTCCATCCATTTGTATGTTTTTGTGAGGTTTAGGAAAAACGCGTTTGTTAAATTTGTATGGAAAGAAGATGGTTTGTGTTTCAGAGGAATTAATTTTAATTTTTCAACTATTTTTCAACTATAATTACACCTGCAGCTAATTAATCATTATTGAACTGAACAGTATGTTTTATACAATTTAGTATAATGTTTATACAGAGCTTCAAAGACCACAATAAAACACAAACAAATCCCTTACCAAACCGTATTCCGCCAGTTTTAGTGCTAGACTTAAACTTTTGCACACGACCCCCGCATCATTTCGCGATTTATCTCGTTCCCTCCTTCAGCTTATCTCGCGAAAAACATGCTGTTCGCTACGCACTTCCCTTTCCAACCTGGCGCTCCAAACGTTTCCACTCGAAACCGGTGGCGTGAATTAAAAATTCAAATTAGATCACATCTCCTTTCGCGGGCCCGAAGTATGTTTTCCGGCATGTGAACATGTGTGTGTGTGTTTGTGCGTTCATTTAATGGCAAAAATTTGCAGCATGCTGCACCATCGAAGCGTGGCGCGTTTGCAGCACTGACGGGCACAAACGGACAGAGGAAAAAATAGTTTACTATAAACTACTACAACGCATCAACACCGGTGGTCATTAAAGCCCGATGTCTCTATTAAAAAGACACGGGAATGATTAATACCCGTCTGGAAGGAGTTTGAAGTGCTTCGGCCATTGGAACCATTGGTCGCTTTTGCATGTTGGTCACCCTTCCAGATCAAAGATGGTGTCCCGGGTGGCCGGGTGAAGATGGCCAATGATCCATGTATATACATGTATTTTGTGTTTTCTTTATCGCTCTCTTTTTCTCCCTCTCTCTCTTCAACAAACGCACTACCTCGACACTCTGGGTGCAGCTTTCAAGCCCATGTGAGACGCTGAAAAATGGCCAACCTCAGCCATCTTAGCTCCCTTAGACAACTTTGCAAAAACGGACAGCGGTGGACCCAAGAATGGAGTCCTCGTCGAACGCTAGACCACAGAGGGCCCACCCATCCGTCTCTCTCCCCCCGCACTGTGCCCTTTCCTCGAGGCTGCCCTTTAGGGGCTTCGGTATCATGACAAAATGTCACCGGTTTCCATGGGAAACGGTCAATTAAAATTATTTGTACAATTTAATCGCTGGTGCATACATTACCATCCCCACGCCACACTGCTGCTGCCTCGTCGGACGCCATTTGTGGTCCCACCTTTTCCGTCCCCCGTCCCCCAATCGCAGGGACTCCCTTATCTCGTAATGAGTCCAAATGAGATTTGACCTTCTACGGTTGCACCACTCGGCTAATTGGTCCCTTCTGAGCGAGCGTGCCCGAAGTGGTCCTGATATCTTCGGCGATTCGGCTTTTTGGGGTTGGATTTTCAAACCAAAAAATGCGCTCGTGGCCGACGGTGGCGGATATTGTCCGCAACCAAAACGGGGGAGGAATTTCCCGGGGGTTGCGCTTTTTTTGGCAGTAACTCTACACTACCAATCCGGATGGAGTTAGCGGTCGAAGACGCAAGGATAGGAATTCACAACCGATCCGTTAACTGAAGAGCGGTGTTCGCTTCTAGTCGGCACAGATTTTCCACCACTCGATTTCCATTTCCAGCCAGGACCAGCTCTGCAGCATCGCTGCTCCATCGCTGCGTGGGAAAATTAACTTTTTGGTCCGAACCCATCCGAACCGGTTGAGAACGGGCTGATGGGACAGTTTGATTTTCTTCTTCATTCATTCTTTTCCCTGTTTGCACCGCGGTGGCGTCTTGGGCTTGGGCCTCGACCGGGTGGCTCCTGTTTTTCACGGCCCACGGGCAAGAGAGCCACTTAATTATGGGCACCCCAGAAGTGGCAACCCGTTGACTAATGGGCCGGTGCATGTAAATGTGCAGGCTATGGCAGTGGTTTCTTACTAATTACCGATGGTGTAGCTGTCAGGTTAATGAATTAATAGAAATGGAACTTACTCAATCATTGGCACCGGCTTTAGTGGTAGGCGACGAAACTTGCCTTCGGTGGCATGAAACATTTAGCAGATTTAACATAAACATTTCAAACGATTAAAACACTGATTGACAATTTAGATTTAATTCCTTTTGGATGTTAGCATATACCCAACGTGATCAAGAGCAATATTTTCTTTCTGTTATTCGAAACAACTCGAAACAAATCGATGGTCAATTATGTTTTCTTTCTCAGGTGACCGGCGTTTCATAAAATGGTGGAACAATATTTTTTGGTTAAGCCATAAAAATCAGTTTCACAGCCAAACCGTTGTTTGCCGCAAAAATCATTAAAAGATCGATCGATGAGGCCCTTAAGATGAAGCCGAAATAAAAAATAATTCAAATTGTATGAGATTGACGTTTGCTGGCTTCAAAATTTGACGACTAATTTATGGCCCCCGAAACGGCGGTAGCGCAACCGATTGCCCACAAAACGCTCGAGGGAATCGATCGAACGGTGGAATGCAAAACCCGTACACCCGTTTTTTTTTCCTTCCTCTTGACATCCCATCATCCCGCGATCATTGGCTTCCGTTTTCCGATCGTTTATTATTACTTTTTGCTAGCCCCCGTCCAGCTCTAACAAGTCCGATACCACCGGCCTCAAATCATAATGTATGTTGTATGCTCTAATGCTTAGAACCGAGAGGCCGACATTGGTTCGACCGATTGATCGATGGGGAGAGCGGTTTCTTGTTTGTTTGTCGGTACGACGGTTTCCTTGCGAAGGTTGTTTTGGGGAATTTTAGGATCACCTTTTTTCCGAAAGTCTTCTTAGTCGGACGTTCCAATCTTTGATCCGTTTATGATTGCATCTACGATCGTGGTGCTCGTTCCTGGAAGCCTTGTCGGTAGCAATGCACTTTATTTGATAATTTTTTTTATTTTGTTTTAGTTTAATATTTTTCCAGGTTGTATTTTGTTCCATACTCAACACGATTTTTAAGGTTTCAATGTTTTATAAATGTCTTTACGAGTTTTAAATTACGAACATGATTTTTGACTTTCTTTAAACTTTAAGTTTTCAAGGGAGAATTATAAAAACTCAACATTTCTTCTTTTGTAACACGATTCAGGAACGGCACTACCTCTCATAAGACGATCCTCGACTGAGTCTCGGCTGTTCGACCAAGCAAAAAACACTATAATTCAAATCCCTGCAACCCATTGATCAATGTACGGCGGTCGGAGCGGGATAATGACAATATTCAAATATCCCGTGGCACTCGGGATGAAATTATACGGTTCATTTATTAATTAAAAGTTGTTGCTGCAAACGCACCGAGGCGTTCCCGAAGTGCGAGGCGTCACCGAACCGCAAGCATGTTTCATTTCGCTTGCTGTTATTTTTTCGGTTCTTTCTCGATTTTGTCTACCCTATCCCACCCTGAATCCCTGCGGCGTTTTGCCGCAGCTGCCCATACCGTACACTTACTTGCTGGGAAGGAAAGCAAATTTCAGAAGAAACATATCTCCTACCACGTACCACGCGCGCAGGAAAATCGCGATACTTCGGAGCGTAATTAATTTCCCTGCTCCGTGGACATGGGTTCATGCAGAAAGGGCATGGCACAATGTGGTTAAATTTATTGTAAATAGCTGCAAGGAATTTGTGTGTTTTGCTGCATGCACAAAGGCAGAGAATCGATAAGCCAGCGCGAGCGATCGCAAAACAGCATTCGAAAAGATGCTCTACCAGGTTAAACTAATAGCCGGTCGTTAAAAACGATTCATTTGTTGGCCTCTACACATTCATTAGATCCAGTGTGGGGTGGAGTTTTGTTCTAGAATGATAGATCATGCAAGACTATGAGTTATGATTGTGAGCGATACCGGAAAGAGAGGAAAACTACTTTATCCTTTTCTACAGCTAGGAAACAAATATTTTTATTAGTCTATCTATAAGCAAGTGAATAGGCCATTTTCAATACATTACAGGGAGCTTTGGGATTTAATTAAATTCATCGAGAAATTGGAAGGACAATGCACGTCTCAAAAAACCACTCTTTAACCAAGTCAACACTAAAAACGTACAGGAAAGGGGTTGCAAATCGAACGCCGATCGATTGTCCATCACAAGGGCGGCCATCTTGTTGTCCGATGTCAAGCCGGTCGCATCACGCCGACAGATCCTCCCCGGGCTGGGCAGCTCCTTTGCAAACTGTCACTCAATCCGGGAGCTGATTAGGGATCTCGTTCTCAACCGTTGGCGTTCGCTTTTCTGAGGCGCTGAGGGCTTCCTTGCTTCTCAGCCAGCGCAGCTCAGCAACATCCCGTACGGATGCTGGCCAACCTTCAATCCACTTCGGTTCCGATTGGATGCAAAACGGAGACGGATCGATGAGAAGAAACAAGAACCCACAACTTTGGTTTCGCTGGTTTCGCTTTTCGCGTCCCCCTGAAGGGATATTCCGATGGAGGCGAAGTGAAATAACGACTCGGCAACGGACCAATCGGCTCAGCGATCCGAATCCATCGAGCTCCAACTCGTTGAGTGATACGATGTCAATTCAAATAAGCATATGAAAATTTAAATAAAATGGTATTCATCGACCAAACGGAGTCGAAAGCCATTCGGGGAGGCAGGGAAGAAAAGCACCGAAAAGGGAACGCTCTGCCGACGATGGATCAAAATCGGCGAACAATCGGCTCCATTCTTGATAGATCGAGTATCCAGCGGGCAGTAGGAGCCCTCAAGAGAAGATCAATCAAAGCCCTCACCCCGGGGCCCCGGGGCTCCCCAAAAGCTCCCGAATGGAACATCGGAGTTCTTGTGGAGCCTCTTCTTTACCATAAATGCATACCCGGCCAGTGTACCTAACGAGCACCGCCTAAAGAATCGGAAGCCGCCGGTGAACAATTGCTTCTCGCGTATACTTTCTCTACAGCCAACGCGCTTGCTCAATGGCGGCCTGCCGAACCACTGACAAGACTATGGCGCAATGGCGGCTCGTGAATCCGAAGCGAAACGTAGAGGAAGAAATAAAACACCACACATCCGGCCGGCGGGCGAGCTGACCAAAAGGTGTCACAATTAAAATAACACTCGAGCGCTCACTAGTCATCGTGGTGGATCGTTTTTAACTTAAAAAAGAAACACTACCCTCGGGGAGGAAGAGAATTTATTTTAATTCTTTTCCAAATGATGAGAACTAGCACCTCGGTGGACCTCCCAAAGCTAAGCTTTTCCCATCGGACCGTTTTTGTTTCTTCTCCCGGTGCAATGTGTTAGCCATTTTAATGTTCCATTGTTGGGAGCCAGATGCCAGATGCATTTCCCGAGTCCCGAAAGCAGCCTGCACTGGGAATATCCGTCCCAAATCCAATGTCGGCGTCATGTTTAATCCCTCGGACATTGTAGAACCGATGCACGTTCACATCGATCTTCGCCCAAGTGTCGGAACTTTTTGGCTGGAAAATGGAAAACGACCAGGCCCTTCGATGCGTGGGTGAGAAGATTTGTCTGTATGCTTGAAGAGTTCTATTTCTAATTTGAAATTAAATTTAAAGTCCTAAATGAAGGATAACGAAAGTAAGTTCAATATTTACTGTTTGAAAAAATTTGTTTGTTTATATTTCTGATTTATTTATTAAAATTCTTCGAACTAAGAATTTTGTTTATTTTGTTTCTAGAGATAAAAAAACGAGCAAGCTGGCACATTCTCAAACCTGCTGCAAATGAGTTCCAGGGAGGAAGGTGTGCGAAATGAATCGAATTTTTGCCTGCATGATGCTTATTATATGTCTCTTTATTAAATTCTTCTCACCTAATATGATTCCTCCGCTGGGGCAAGAAAAACGGCAGCTCATCATCTCATCATAACACGTAGAGCATTCCAACCAGCGAAGCGGGACGAAAAAAAGCTAAATAAATCAATCCAGCTCCATCGCTGCAATCTGCACCATCTTCGCCAGCGCAATCCTCCATGCTTCGTGCACCATAAAAGGATTCGCTTCGGCCCAACGTGGCCACCACACAATGGTCCACAGGAGTCAATCATAAAAAAGGAATACCCGTTCCGTTGCCTCGATGGACACGCACGCACGACGAGGGCAACTGCATCGATTACGATCGCCACCAAAACCCTGCCATCCTGCGTCCGCATCCACACATCCGTCCTCCCAGCCCCCAGAAGAGAGAGGAACCCTTGAATGGTCGTCCCGATCGGCTGGGGCAGATAAGCGCAATTTCAATAGGAAATATTTAGAATGCCTCTTTCACACCTCTCCGGACAGGAACGGAAAAGGAAACGTCAACGCGGTTGCTCTTATCGCGATGCAGCAAAGGAAGATGAAGCGGAGGGCGGTATCGATAGGGAAAACCCGGTCAGAACCTCGCAGGACCGAAAATGGGCACCCGCGCAGCGAAAGGATGCGAGGCGAAGGGTTGGCCCGGCGCATCGAACGCAGGAAACCTGAATCACGGAGGGCACGACCACTTGAACTCCGCTTGCCGAGGTGGCGGCAGGAAATGCAGACCGTGGCTTTCCTCGTCACGGCGATGAAATTATAATAACGAAAAGAAAAGATCCTACCGAATCGGCTGAAGATACTGCTTTCATATCCCTTTCCTAGGGAGGTCACAGATCATACGGGGAGATCCATTTCGGGAGATTTCGTGCGGTGACTTCCTTTTTCAGACTCCTGGGGCAAACAAAGTAAGGCTCTCTCCGGATATTTTCCATTGGTCCGGTTTTTAGCAATCTGACAGTAGAAACATCATTTTTTGGAATAATGGAAAGTGTATGTTCTTTGATATTTTACAAACAAGAAGAAAAGAAGAATAAATTGTAGTAGAAGGTAAAATAGCTAATACATATTTTCTTACCCAATAACAGTTTACAGTTGGAAAAGATTTTAAAGGTGGCATTGATAAAGCCATGTACAACAAATAAAATAATAATGAAAAGTGTACAAGAGAGAAACAAAAGATGACAAATTGAAATAGAAGAGAAAATAGTATGCTTATACATATTTTCAGACGCAATAAAAGTATACAGTTGGTGAAGATTTGAAACGTGGTACTGATAAAGCCATGTACAACAAATAAAATAATAATCAACAATGTATGTTCTTTAAGGCTTTACAAACAAGAGATAGCCAAATTGTAATGGAAGAGAATTATTGTTATGCCATTTTTCTGACTCAATAAAACTGTTCAGACAGAATTGATTTTAAATATGACACAGATAAAGCCATGTTCAACCAATAAAAACCAGATGAAACACATATCTGATGGACATTTTCAGCTGAAATCTAATTGATTTTGATAGCTTGATTTGAGAGGTAATATTCTTATATTAATTTTTATACCATTTTAAAGCTTCTCGGAAAAATAAACTCTTTTCTTCTATTGGATGATAAAGGAACTGAATAATCTGGATTTTAATCTAATAAAATAAAATTTTAAAAAATTTGTTGCAACAACTATAATATTATTCAAATCTATCAAGAAACGGTTCAAATATTCCTTAAATTTAGAAGTAAACTTTATTTAACTAAAATATTTTTTGTAACAAACCAATGAAAATTTCTGTTCAACAAAATAAGCCCAAGGTTAGTGTTTCAACTGTTGGAACGCATTTGCACGGAACTTTGGCCACAGACAATTTTTGACAACAATGTCCAACCAATCCCTCAAAACCCGTAAAATCGTCCCAATCGCTCGATCGCTTTTCCGCTGCCGCTTCTTCCGCTGGGGCGAAAAATTCTTGCCCGCCCGGGCGGCACATTGTTTCCTAATAAACTGCCTAACCCGCCAAAAAAGGTGGCTCGAGCCATTGTTGCGGACCTCCCGAAGGATCTCTCGCCTTCCATGTTCCCATTTTGATTGACAGGCCAACAGCCAGCCCAACGGAATCGGCCCGGGCGTGTCATTTCGATAGCCGTCGACAACGAGAATGATAGTGGTGGTGACGATGATGATGATGATGATGATAATAATGATGGTCATGTGCGGAAGAAGCTGCAATGCATCCGCATACGAAACAATACAAAATTACAGACCAAAAAACCAAAATACTTCGTCTAAAGAACAAACGTTTGGAATTTCAATTTACATCCAGCGAACACGCGATCGCTCCCCTTTTCCGCAAAGGCGAAAAGGGATACCCCAACCCCTGCCTCTTCCCCAGCGAAAGGATCGAAAATTGATTTTCAGTTTCCAACAAGTTCATTCAGCGTTCGGCACACAATTACCGGAGCAATTGAAATGGTTTCACTTTTCTGCTTCCATTCGCCAAGGGTTCCGTTTCGTGGATCACGTCGTGGATTTTTTGCCTTTCTGTTACGACAAAACTTCGGCAGCAGTTCCTTCTTGGGCCGTAAAAATCACATTCGGCGAAAGAGTTAATTAGTGATTACGGGAGACACACTTTTAACATTTACCTTCCCGACGCGAAGATGCTTCTGGTTTCCCCGTTTTGTGGTTCTTTCTTACAGGTCCGTACTTTCTTCCACAAAGGCAATAGGAACAAACACAAATGGGGAAGAGAATGCACAACACTCCAAACAATCAGAACTTTAGGTGAACCTCCGATGCCTCAGACGATGCGACAATCGCGAGGACGACATCACGACTTTTTGAAGGGCTTGACACGATCTTCTTTCGCCGGGTTTTTGGAGACGTAAGATCTTTCTCCAAGACGACGTCGACGACGACGCTAGTCGGTTGGGTAACTTTCCCACTTCGCCACTCCAAAGAAACACACACACATGACAGCTCTGGTCCGCTGGTTTCGGAACGGGTCCATTTCGGAAACGTCGAAGGCCGGATCGTGGGGACGCGAAGTTGCTCTACCGCACGCAGGAATCCTTCGCATCGCATAACAAAAGAATTTTTTATCGAAAATCTTCAATTGTTTCGATATTTCCTAGGCCTCCCCCCCGGTCCCCAACGAAGTTCCGGAGACGGATTTCTTTTTTGCGCGATTTGCTTTGCCTTATTTTCACCTCATTCTTGGACGAAGAGGACCAACCAAGACCGGGTTTGGTTTACGGAGCGCTCGCGCTGGAGACAGGATGTAACGATCAGCGATCGGAAGAGGATCCTTGACGACCCACCGGCTTTCTCGTTTCGATCGTGGATTTTCGCGCATTCGTTCACTTCCTTTCTTTTACGGCCGTTTTCTTTCCCCTCTGGTCCCCTGATTTTTTTATGCTGACTCGCGGATCCGGAATTCATCAATGTCTCGTCAAACGACGCTCGACGCGATGTGCAGCACATCAATCTTAGTTTTGATTTTTGCCAACTTTGCTTTAGCGTTCCGTCGTCGGGAGGAAAACCGAAAACCGAGAAGACCAAACGGGAGAACCGGCAGTTACGATCGTAAAGGCCGGGAAGATTCACCAGGAAGATTTCTCGTCTGGCTCGGCAAGAACTGGAGACAAAAGCAAACAACAAGCGAAATGATCGAAAAACGCACCTCGAAAATGTCACCGGGCACGCAACGGACAGCACACATTTTCCATGTCACCGGAGAGAGCGAGTTGCGGAATTGTGTCTGGCCCTTAAAATGTTAGGACCTCCAAACATTCGCGTCCAAGTCAGGGAAAATGTGCCTGCTTTGTCAGCGCTCGATAACGAATAAACATGTTACGAAAGCGAACGGGAGCCCCAAAACTCCCGTTAAATTCGGCCTGCCACCCTTCCTCTGACCCCAATCGGGCACTCCATGCAGAAGGATTTTTGACCATTGTTACCGAAATCCACACAGGGTTGGAAGGAAAAATTGCGGAAACTGTCAATCAAACTGACCGATGCCGAGTGACGCGACGTGACGCACTGACCGTGGTGGTGGGAGGGTAGGGGGGGAAGAAAAGGAGGAAGTGAGATGCATCCTGTTTTACACCCCCTTACCTTTTGGACAAGGGTTTTTTTCCAACACTGATCCACAGATACGTATCGCAGCGATAAAATAAATTGGATTAGCTGATGTTTTCCACCAAATAACGAAAAATAGTAAGACAAACTAAATAAAAAACAAATTAAAGTAAAACTAAACAAAGAAAAATTGGATAATAAAGTAATAAAATGTTATACTATTTAGGAACCTATGGGCAAAAAGAACATAAGGTGCTACAACTTATCTGATTCACCTGGCTGATTGCATTACTTCGCGTTACATGCTTCCAACTAAATCCCTTATGAATAAATAAACTCCTTGTCTGGCTTACTGCAGGCTGCAGAGCATCTTTGCCCAGAAACTCTCTCTTCCATCCCTAAGACAAATCCGGGAGTTAAGAATCGAGTTGATTTAGGATACGTTACGAAACATGAAATATGAGCCCGCATGGTTCAACGAAGACGTTCCCGGGGCCAAGCAAGCAAAAAGGGGTTGGGGGGCACAAAATCATCCGGCTCAACACAAAACCCAGCGCAAACTGTCTTGCATTGTGACAAACTCATTGGCTCGGATTAATTGCTTCCATTCTTGTGCTGGGACGGCTTTCTTCGTGGGCTGCCGGCTTTGGCTTTTGCGTTCTAGTTCCTGCTTCCTTTCGAGTTAGAAGATCATCTATTCAATTGCACTCAAGCCGACGAAGCCGGAGGTTATGCAAACTAATCGGAATCGGAATATCTTCACCACTGGCGTCCTGAAACCGCACCCTGAACTTGTGCCATCCGTCGGAGCAGAGCGCTGCAAGTTGGATTCTTCTTCTTTGCAGAAGGCGAGTGCACGGTAAAGTTTGCATAAGCTGAAGAAATCCGAAAACTTACCCTTTCGCCCCGCCGTTTTAAGGCAAGACACAACAAGCAACCCAACGAACCGTCACCAGAACTCGTTCCGACTTCCTACGCAAACAAAGTTGGGCGGCCCCGTTCCTTGGATTTCGGCCCCGGGATTGAACGCAGTCGACACGCATTTGTGGGCCGCATTCGTGTTCTAAACGCCACCGAACCGAGGAGTCACTGTGCGAATCGTATTATGTCATAATTTTATTAATTAATTCCTCCGGCCGAATGCAGGCGAACGTACCTTTTCTTGAAGGAATGCTCGAGAGGAATGCGAACGGGAAAGTTTTCGCAATGGAAAAGGTGTGGTGTGCGTGTGACGAAATTCACAGTTCTAAACACACCAACGAAGGTTCCTTAAGCTGCATTCACTTTATTAAATTTCAAATCCCGTTGATTTGGAAAGCTCAAAATCAATATTCTAAAACGCCACATTCTAAACAAACCTTGTAAACAAAGATCTTAAATTTTGTGCTATAAGGAATCGCTAAACATTCGTCCTATACTGTTTTTCCTTGCCTTCAGACAAGTGGCACCAAGTAAGACGTTGACGATGCGAACATTTGCATCCAAGTGTCAGGATGTGCCAGTTCCGGGAAAATACCTGAATCAATCGCAACCGCCTCCAGGATGCGCCTCCAGGAGGATGTAATCTGCGGAAATGCGTCAGCCATCGTGCATTGTTTGCCAGCTTTCGAACTTCAACGTGCATCCAGTCGCCGGCCAAAGACAAAGATGATGATCCGAGCCGGGCGAAGATCTCTGCTCATCTGCTGCACATTTGATGCACTCCAGTAGCGCTCCTCCGACGGAGGACAATGTTTTCCTGCTGGAACCGACCGACCGACGGTACGGCAGGGTTAAGATTGTTCTGCTTGCCTTCGTTCCCGGAAGGTGCTTACAAAGGAATGTTACGTTCGTTGGGGAAGCAACACTTACAATATTCCAAGGCATTCCTTTTCGTAACCACGGGTCCACGGAAGTACAGGAATGAATAATTTCTAATCCTTTCAACAGAGAGACGGATGTTGATTGATTTTTGAAGGAACCCCTTACTGTGAAACATGACTTCCTTCTTGGAAGTAAGGCACTAATGATAAAGGACTGACCAAAGGGACATTTTGTTGCTAGTGATTACCATGTTCGAACATTTGTACCAATATCTCCAGTTTATTTATTTGGAACGTCCTCCTCGACGCTTGGGAGATACATGACAAATAGACACGTGTCCGTTCAGGATCGGATTCGGACGAATCTTATCAACATCCTCTCAACAACCCGTAAGTATTAATGTTCAATCAGATGCCTAATGACCACCCGTCACTTCATAGTCTTCGTCGTTTCCTTCGTCGGGACGCAAAGATGTTTACCTCCATCCGTGCAGCTCCGGGAAGGTGTTACTTCCTGGCGCTTCCGAGAAGTACGCTCATCCGCAATTAACATTCGGCTATAAAATCCTGGGGTCGTTAAAATAAACCGTCTTACCGTAAAATAAACACATGGTTAGGCTTGGCTTCCGCGAGAAAAAGAATAGAATTAAAAAAATACAACACACATACGCTTACCATCGATAGGATCTTCACGGTGAAGATACACGTTTGTCAAGATGTCCCGTTGAGTTTGGTCGATGGAACCTTTGAAACGCACGGCGGGCATGAATGAATCCCTTCTCTGGTTCCCTTTATGAAACAAAAAGCGAAAGGCCTAAAACTTTATTTGAGAAATAAAAGGAAACACGTCTGGCTAGGAAAGTAAAATGCAGAAGAACGTATGTTACCTGATGGTGAAACTATGTTGTCTCATGACGCCATCCCGAACGGAAGCATATTGGGTTGTCGAGAGAATTTATGGTTTGTTGACGTGTCGTACGCGGGCGGAAACTGCATTTGATCAAGATAAGGCGGAGCACCTTTTTTCCTGGAAATAAATACTCATGTATTCAAATTGCTACTGCATACGATGCGCTGCGGTTGTTGAAAGTTATGAATGAATACAACATATAAAACATATTTCGAAACAACATAAAAACTTCTAGAGAATGACAATTTTGGTTTCTAGGTGTTTAAGAGTTCTGTTTTATTTGGAGCGTCTGAAATTTATATTTTTATTACAAAAACAATGCTGTGTATCCAACTATGAAATTGTGCTGCGAAATCAAAAGGATAACCGGCACATCGGCAACGAAAGCACAACCCCAACCTTGAACCCAACCTTCGACCAATCACGCCCAATACATTCCACATCCTCGAGCTCGAGCCCGTCTGTGTCCCGGGCGTAATCATCTTCATAAGCATCACGTTTATCAACATTTATCATCTGCCCGACTCCCTTTCGTCTTCGGCCGCTCGATCGATTTCTTTCTGATGGATTTTCACCCTCCCCTTTCGCCAGCCCGGTGGCTGCAAAACGCTTCCAACCAGAACCAAGACAGGGAGGCTCGAAATCGGCGACCACTTTTTCGTCGTCGATCATGTTTTGCGTATCGCCAGAAGCCAGAACATAATTATCGACCGATCATTTCGAGCCATCGGTCAACGGTTGGGGCGCGGAATCGAAAGCCCCGGCCACTAGAGGAGGATGGCGGGATGGCTGAAGAGATTTTTGCGCTTTCGTCCGCTTCCCCGGCATCGGGACCGGGAAGGATCGATCGTAAAGTATCCTGGCCGTTTCCGATCGATCGATTTTAATTAAAACATGTCTCACGGTGATTGAAGGTAGGTGTAGGTAAATGTTCTCCGGTTGGAGAATTGGACGACGGTGGTAGTGGTAAAGTATGTCTACGTTTTTGTTTTCGTCTTTTTTTATGTTGTCGTTTCGTCCAATCGAGCGTCATTATGTTACACCTCTATGCACGTTTGATGATAGCAATAATTTGTCCCACAATAACAATGTTCATAAAATAAAGCGAATGAGTCGTTTAGCGCATTCCAACGGTGTTAAAAGAAGAGAACGGGAGCAAAATAAAAGCAGTTTGAAAAAATTATATGAAGTCCTGGACAGAGTTATCGTTCAATATAGAAGAGGGTATGTTAGATACGTGCAAGAGTAAACCACTTAAAATCAATTTACTTTTCTAATGATCGGGAACTTGTCTTTTTTCAAAAGAGTTATTCTTAAAAAAGTCATAAAAATAAGCTTTTCTGTTCCACCAAATAAATTATGATTATTTTTAATTCAATTTTAAATGCATCAGTAGAATTTTTTTAATTTTATTTGAAAATAAATGTAGCATCGTATTTAACTTGAACTAGAACTAGAGAAACAATATTATGATTTTAACATTCATCGAACGAGATTAAAAAAAAAAGGATATGAGTTCTTATGAACTCTAAATGAATCTCGAACTTAAATTAATAATTCAAAAAGCGAGTTATGATGTTTTCACATTGAATTCTTTGGAAACTCCTGAAATTGTGGTTCAATATCGTTAATTTTGTGCTCTCTTTTCTTTTCTTGCCGCAATAAAAAATGCTCTGTAATTTCGTTTGAAAAATATTATAACTCTAAATGAATCTCGAACTTAAATTAATAATTCAAAAAGCGAGTTATGTCTGTCTCATTGAATGTCTTCACATTGAATTCTTTAGAAGCTCCTGAAATTATGGTTCTATATCGATAATTTTGTGCTCTCTTTTCTTTTCTTGGCGCAATAAAAAGTGTTCTGTAATTACGTTTAAAAAATGTTATAACGACTTGGAGACCACGTTTATAGCTACAGGATTCTGTATGATTTTCATGCAATCGGGCCCTCTTGTCCAAAGGCGGTCGCTAGGCAGTTATACAACCAGTTCGTATTTCAATCCAATGAATTGTAAAACAGTTCTTCGATCAACCGGATGATCGTCGCAACCGCGTCATGACCAAGCACCGATCGTAACATCCCCTCGGAACAGTCAATTTGTAGCATATGCAATGTACCATTATCATAAACACCATGTTCTCGACTGGCCCGGCAGAGGGACCCATCTGTTCGACACGGCACGGTTCGTCCCGATGCTGACCTCTTTTGAATTTCATCACCCGTCCAAGTGCGGGGAGCAACAATCAATCAACCCCACCCTCGGTGGATCAATATGCAAATCGAAAATGGTCCAGTAGCGCACGGCGGGATTAAGGATTCGTCGGTTCGCTGCGAGGATCTCTTCTCTGGTTTCCGACCCGATCGTGCGTTTATTCATTTGCCTGCAACGATTCCAAGGGGGATGAATATTTAACGCCTCCGGGCAAACAAGCGAGCGCCTCCCTTTCCCAGCATCTCACATGCAGGAGCCGGCAATGGAGAGTGTCGCCTTATCTTGCCTCCCATCCCTCCCCTCCGGTCCCGACAGTCGCGTACGGTTTTTGTTTTATTGCTGCCACTCGAAGTTGAACAAATTTATTGATTAACCCCTTGGCGCTGCTCAATTATTCCGATCAAAACGATCCGACGATCAACCTGGGGCGGGGTGGGGGCTACCGGAGGCCCGGAGTTTCCTTCGGTTCGGTTCTGATCCGATCTCCGGCCGGGACGCGACCGTCGAATAATCGAATCATATAAAAGTATGTTAATCACTTATGCATAATGTATTGAGAGGAGGAAGAGAAGAAAAAAAACATAACCCACGGTGGTCGGATAGAACGGAACGATCGTGGGGAGAGTGCGGGGATAAAATTGGGACGAAATGGGGGTGAGAAAAAAATACAGTAGCAAATATTTTAAACGATTTATTTTTTGTTTTTCCTTTCTTTACCAGCTGTTTTTTCTGAGTGTGTTTAATTTTTCATTTCCCCAGAACTGGCAAAGGATCATTCATCGGCCGTCCCCCAAAATCTTCTCGGAATGCCTACATGTTTTTTTCGTACGATCTTTTTTCACTCTCCACCTTCGCCGCGGTCCGTGTTCTATGTGTCGTTCCATATTTATGCTGCCGATCCGGCGGAAACGTATTATTTTAAAAGTTTTATTAGGACCAATTGGATCGGCTGCAAATAACCTCCGATCCGACCATTTCGTTGTTTTCGTTTCCCCGGAAAGGCAGTGTTTGGGCAGCATTTGAATTCACTGCTGTATCGAATGCTTCTAGTTCTTTCTTGTTTTTTTTCTGCTCCCAACTTCAATTCCAATTCTAATTCGATTCCGAAGCTCATTCGCCTTATCTGTTTAGCCTAGTGCCGGCGCATCGCTAATGGGAGGGAGATCGATTTGATTGGGTTTGCTTAATGTTATGTCAACACATCATCGGATAAACATGTTTATGTATGGTTCCACTCTCACTGGCATCGACTGGGAGCGCCGTGCGTTTTCTTATGTTCTTGTGCGTTGTCTTCGATCGATGAAATCGATAGATAGATCGCGATAGGGACACGTTTTCACACATTTTTTAGTCGAAGGGCAAAAATAATAAACTCTTTGATAATTTTTTGACAAACTATTTGAAATTGGGTTTGCTATGAAAATTTTTCATACCAAAATAGAAAATTATTTACACGAAAAATAAAGGATTAATATTTTCCAAGACGAAAATTCAACCATCACTCCAAAAGACCACCGGTAAGGACACGTGGCTTACATTAGCTGCCTTTTTTTCCTATTGTTTCAAACCATCTCCTTCCGAGAAGGAACACGTGTTCGAATTGATCCAGCCGACGCATTATTTTGCTTTCCACCGTAACTCGTCGAAGCATCACGTTTTTTTCTCTTTTCGCTCCACCAAACTCCGTTTTCCAAAGGCATGTCGGAATCATCGTATCATCGAATGAAAATCGTCCCCGTGCGTAAGTGAAACATTAATCAGCATTCATTTTCGGAATTTGAATTACCGATTTCACCACGGAGATCGAGGACCTCTTTTCTTTTGTCCTTTGCATTTGAAATGGGTTTGGGGAAAAAAGGCGTACACAAGGGAAAGGTAAACATTCGATGAACCATCATAAAAAAGGGTCAATTTATGCGTGTGTACGCAACAATTCTTCTATTCTATTTTTTATCTCCCAAAAGAAACTGTAGGAAAATATTTTAGGAAAGTTTTCTGAATGATTTAACTATTTTAAAAATTTAAGAGTAGAAAAGTAATTTAATCATTCATCTCGTATGATAAGGTAGTGCTCAGAGAATCCTCGAATGAACCTATTCTGCATTACCTTCCTATCGATATCACCATCTAGACACTATAGTTTGTATGCGTGCTACACTCTACGCTCAATTAAGGGCTCACCTGAGCCTCAAGAAGTGCCCCGTTAACGAATATACATTGCGCTTGCGATGTTCACCAAGCGAGGCCGGAGGATTTACACCGACCTGGCAAGAACAAGGTCTTAGTAGCGCGAGTACACTCTTCATCTTCAACCATCACAAGGCACCCAAGTCGACGATCCTGGGCAATGTCAAGAATGTAGCTAAATATGTAGATAAATGTCACTGGAAGAAAAGAAGCGTTTAATCAAAATTCATCATCTCCCACGGGCACGACACTGTCGGTGCGGACCCAGGGCGACCCGAGTACGACTGCGTGGTACACCGGTTATTTTGCTTTATCCATGGTTTGCATCATTATTGCACGAACAATGATGGCCAACGAGGGGGCACCACAACACGGCGACAACGACATCCAGTCACCGGGTTTGGACGGTGGCATCCCGTAAGGATATTGCCAGCGGACCGACAGAGTACCCCCCCCTCTTGGTGTGGACACCTTGAACCTCCCTTCCGCCGTCCATCTCCCTTACCGGCGAACTACTTCGCGAGCGATGATAGGCCGAACGCGATATGCTAATGCCGTTGCTACCGTTTTTGAGTTACAATCTGCCGGCGCAATCCGCCATCAAAGCGTTGCCAGTCGCCAGCTCTCCCGATGTTTGCGATGGGCCGCAGGAAAACCAGAACCTTTCCAGCATGCCCAGGGCTCCCCACCACACACACACACACACACACACTCCCGGTGGGGGGAGTTGCTTTCAGCGTAATTTATCATCCGGTTTACCCGGGTGCCCGGTTTTGCAGATTCTCGTCCGGATAGTCGGCGTGGCTGCGGTTTGTGAGACGCATCCGAGATTGATGCGTAAGACCAGTGCCAATGTGCTGGTAGAATCTGTCAGGACACTTAGCAAACACCTAGCAACTTCTTTGGAGGGCCTGAAACATTTTATGGTCAGTGAATATTTTTAAAATACCTCAATAACGCTTCATACATCAATAAAAATTATATAAAAATAAATAATAAAAATCTTAACCTAAGCATGCCTTAAAGAACTCAAAGAAAAGTAATATAAACCCAGCTTTACTCTGGTTCTAACCTTTTGTAGCCTACATCTTTCAGCAACGGCGTTTATGTGACAGTACAACATAATTAAAAGTAAGAAAAAACGTGTTAATTACCCACTATCGCTCGGTAGCGATCCAACGACCCGAGTCCAATCGGTTCTCCGCGACTCGGACAACCCTGAACCTGCTGGCCGCGCCGGGATATACCAGTGGCCTCTAAACGAAATCCTTCGCATCGAGGATCAGCAAGGCGCAAAACAAACAAAAATCAACCGCAACGGCAAGCGAAAATAAAACACCAATCCACGATCGTCCCGGCCTGGCGTCACGAGGAAAAGCCCATGCAGCCCATCTCCCAGCGCCTCCCCGCCGCCGTAGCCGGTGCCAGAAGCGATGTGGCAATCGAGATATCACAATCTTTCCACCAGTTAACGTTAGGCCCGAGCGCCCAAAGTCCTTAGAACACGCGGCCGCGCTAATGGCAACGACAACCGAAATCACGCTTCCCGGCACGACCTTCCGGGTAAGTTCCCGCTGGTTTGGCTGGGAGAAAATCTGATAAATTACCCCCGCAACCCTCGAAACAAAAAAAGCAAAACAAATCCAGTGCCCGGTCCAGATGGGGAACGAACTAAGCGATTCACGAAATGCACAGCAAATCATCGGGAAACATCTTAATTTCTGACCGCGACCAAAACGGGGGCCTAAGGGGCAGAAGCTCGCGAGCGGGGTTTCGTGTGTCGTTTCGGTCGTCGTGTTTCAGTCCCCCCCCGTTTCGGTCCCCATCCCGATTCCGCCCCGAGATGATGATGATGATGATGATGAGGATCAGTGCGCCAAAGCGCAGAAGCGCACGCGCGTACGCGATCGCGCTTTAGCTTAAAACCCGCCCCGATGATCATCGAAAGGGCCGGTAATTCCCTTTCTTTCGTTCGGTCCGGGCACTCCGGGATTGGGTTTTTGTTTTTGTTTCTCATTTGCTTCACCCCACGGGGCCCACGGAAAAGTCGGTAATGAGCCAGGGCAGTTTCGTGTAATTAGTACTACTTACGGTGGCCGCATGCCTTGCGGCGTGGTTTTCACCTTCACGAACATGCCGAGCAGCGCGACAGTGTGGACATTCTTGGTGGATTCCTGCTGCTAACCGGGGGCCGACATGCCGGTCCCGACCCCGAGAGGGATTTTAAGCCAAACAGACTTGAAAGAAAGGTTTGTGAAAAAAAAGGCTCCCGAACCAAAACATAATATCCTGCTGTTTTGGGGGAGTGTGAATTTTTCCTCTTTAGTTGAACGTGCTAGAAGCAAGTTTGTAACAGCTTGTTCGTGGGTTGTGTTGAAACATGTTTTATTTTTTCAATTTTTTCCTTATTTGCGTGAGCAGTTTTTTTAAATAATTATGTGTAATGAGAACTTTTTCATGTTTAAACCATATGTTATTTACAAAGTGAATGATTTGTTTAAATTGGTTTTGTCCTTCTTTAAACAAATACAAAGTTACTTACCTTATAATGTTTCCATGACAGTTTTATTTGTCTTTATTATTACGCTGTACTTCTACTAAACAATTTACATATTTTTCTTCTTTTTCGTTTTCATAAAATGAACGCTGTTTACAAGTGTACATGCTGGCCTCAGTTTTTGTCAACCTCGGTTTAAGTCGTTTGATAAATTGTTCGAAACTTATTTATAGTAACTAGCTCTGTTCTTTACTCATACGATTTAATGCAGTTTGTATGACAGACGAATCGAACACGGAGTAATAAGCAACTTGGTGCAGGTTTTCCGCTTCAGACTAGTTTGTTCAAGCAGAAATGTCTTTCAATTGAAGCACTGAATGTATTATTGTATACCTACAACGTATGGAAACCAAGAAAATAAAACGGAGTATAAAATGATAGATAGATGGACATTGATTTGATGGCAAAAGACGAAAGCTCTATTTTGTTTAACAGACAGATTTTTAGTACAATCATTTTTGACGAAAATAGTTTATCAAATTTATTGAACCAACGATTTTCTGAAACTAAGCAAAAACTAGGCTTCCCAAAGGGTACTTTTCAGCTATTGTTATAGTCTACTTTTACATAAGTCAACTACTATGTAAATGTAAAGGGCGGATGGGCATTGTTGCCGTCACCCATTTTTGGGTGACGCGGTACGGAACGTGTTAAAGGACACCATCATATCTACCACTGAAAATTCACATGAAATGATTGTACAAAAATAACGTTTGTTCTGTGTCCGATAAGTCTTGAGTAGGTATTATAAACATAGTTTTGTGTACATAGTTTTTCATCTTATTTCCTGAAAAAGTCAAACAGTCTAGTCATCTCCATCTCCGTAGAATTATTAACTCTTATTCGAGTTTTCTTTGATCAATTAGACTATTTTTGATAAAATCTAGCCTTCGTTTGACAATAGCCTTAAAATAATTGTTTCACAAATTTTGCTAGGAAAGGAAAAAATTCCTGCTATGTATAAGAGAAAAATGAAATGACGGTTCATAATCCCAATTGTTCATTTTGTTGTTATGTATTTTGTTAGTTTGATTTCGTTTTTAATGATTGTACGCTGTAATTTTCATACATTTCATAACTTTTTGTTAAAAAGCTACATAAGAAAACTACTTTCACTTAAACTCAGAAGGTTACTAGATACCTTAAATATGCTTCAAAATTGCCTTCAAGTATAAAACATTAAAGGCATTCCCTTCTGTGTATTCTCTTCCAACCGTTTTGGATATTACTTGAAGTAATCAGGAAGTGTAAAAATAAATTGACTTTGTAAAGTAAATGAATTTCAAAAAGTCATGTTTTAGGTAAAAGTGTCACTCCTTGCAAGTGAAAAACTATCAATTTTGAGTGTATTTTCTAAATTTTCTTCCATCATAAAATTCGCTCGTCATTTGCATTCCATGAAAAACTTTAGCTCAGGATTGGATCTGCTCTAATCCAGGTGGCCATTCTTCTCGTCTACGGACAAACGCCCGCATTAAGAAAGTCGTGACCGTATTCCTCCGAATGGGCATTTCTCTTTGAAAGATTTCTCCTTGACGCTTGGAAAAAGCGTACATCTAGAAGGCCGTTTCTGATCGCCAAGAACGCATTGAACACTGTGGCTCCTTTAAGCCGCAAACCGATCGCGATTTCATTGCTTTCTGTGGACATCATCTGGACGAAGAACGCACACCGAGTCGCCTGGTTCTTGACCCATCACACCTTCCCCCACCAACGACAAAAAGGGGATGATATTCTTCCCCCTACCCCTACCTTTCCCGGGCGGTAAAACGGGTCGGCGACAATCGTATTCATATTTGGATTCGACTTGTCGACTATTATAAATGTGCTACTGGTATTTCTTCGCTCCGCGATAATGTTCACGAAATCGCACTGCGTGACCTGCATACCCTACCGCTCCCAACCTTCCCAGGACCCGGGTCGTGTACACACTTGGGCACACTTTATTGTACTGGCCCGGCGCGCCGACGAACGGGACGGCACTGACCGCCACCGGCGAGAGGATGTCGCGAGTCGCCACCGCTACCGTTTTCCGCGAGCCAAATGAAAGAAAACTGCCCGGTGTTCTTGTTCGGTCACTTACTGCATTTACGAGTTTTATTTGGTTTTTGTTTTTGCTTTGCTGTCTACGAATTCCCTTGTGTCCTATTGATAATGAAATCGGTCGGGAGGCAGGAACAGTGACCTACACATCGAAAACGATATTTATGTTCAGTTTGAAGAAAATTTATTTCTATTTTTCTGTAAAAAAGGATATGAAATTAGAAAATTTTCTCAAATAAAATTAAAACTTAAAAGCTTCAACAACTAAGAACGAATAAATTCGAACACAAGAAGCAATAGGAATCATTTTAAAGACAAAGTTCGTTCACGACTCCTCCGGGCATTCCAAACATTTAAAGTGAAATATCTTCGTTGATGAAATTTTGTTCTGCTACCAACTGTACTTATCCCGTCCATATGTGCGATTTTCAATGAAACAATTCAAAGCCCAAGGAACAGTTGGGAGGAAAATAATCGTAGCAATTGTTTCGCTGCTACCGAATTACAATATCATGTGTTTTATGTGGTCGCTGTCTTCGTCTGCAACGGTCCCTGGTCCGATCGTGTCCCTCGCGTCTCGTGCTTTGGCTCCCGTTTTTTTTCCCGGGGGTTCGTCGCCTATGCACCAGTTCAGTGTCTTTTTGTTTTTGTGTTTTGTTGTGTTGTGCAGTTGGCCGGAAAGCATAATGCTCCTAATATTCGATCGGACGCCTCTCGTGCCAAGCTCGAGGTACCGGGAATTCGAGCACCACGATCAACCGCATCGAGGACGAACCCGCGTTTCGCCGAGGGAAAACACCCCTCCCCCCTCACCCCTTGATCCGCCCGAGAATCGTTGGCACGCAGGCGACGGACGGACAATGTTTAATTCTTATTTGGATTTCGTGTTCGTGTTCATGTTTCTGCGCCCCAAAACGAACCCACAAACAACTCGGCCACACGAAACCGGGCGCTTCACTGCTTTAGCTGCCGGTTTGGTGGTCGAAGGGCACGTTGAATATGATTTTGCGTGAGCGGAAAGTGGCCTCGCACCCTTCAGCTCCTTTCCAACCACCCGAAGCGGCGACATATCGACGTGCAGATGAAAGTCATGATTTCTTACTACTTATTCCCAATGCTATACCTTACCCCTACTGCAGCAAACCCCCTGTCCATCAACTACGGGGAAGGAGTTCACGATTGATTCCAAAAAGTCACACGTCGTTAAGAGGAACAAGCGAACCAAAAAAAATAGGAGATCCCTTTTCTGTGCAGTCACCAACACCCGAAGTGCCCGAAGTGCGGAGGTTAATGGGAAAAAGGTCAACCAACAGGCGCAAGTGGTTTCCGCGGGGACAGAAACTGCACGATATATGTATTGAGAGTAAGTGAACATGAACATTGAGTGTTTGCTCGGGGTGCGTGAAAGGTTGCCGAATTTAAATCAAAGTCAACTAAACTAGCGCAGCCCAGTGTTGATAAATTCCAACGTTGGACAGAAGGACATTTGTTTTCTTTTTCAATTAAGATTAAGACAAAGGAATATTTTCTAAGTCGTTCGATCAATTCATTGAATCATCGTAACGTTCATTTTTACCAAATTCCGCTCCATATTCAAATATGAAATATGAGATATTAAAATGAAACATATTTGTTTCGAAACTAAAGGATTGTATGTCCTTTTCTTATCGTTTTATATATTTATAGTGCAATGTTGTATTCATTAATATAGTATGATCTTTTTAATATTTTTTTTAACATTCTATCTCCTAAGCACTTTCTCTGAAAAATCAGACCAGTTTTATTTACATTTCACGAAGTGTAATGGCTTTCGAACATCGTCGGTAGATGGCAGCACTAGAATTTACTCGACCAAGATACCTACATTTCCGATGTATATCACCAAGGTGCAGAAAACAGTGATGGGACCGTTTAACCCTTAATGGTTCAATAATGATCTAAATAAAAAATTTATTAAGCAACAAGCATCCATGTGAATTTGTTCATCTAGTAATTTCTCGATCAACCGTAACATAGCAAATGAAATGAACTTAAAGATTTTGTGTATCTTTTTTTTCGCAATCAATCAATCTCTACATACAACCACAACCAACGTGACGGTTAACGGACAACATAAAAGCTTTAGATCCAAAACGTCTACGTTGGGCTTTGTATCATAACACACCATAAACAGGAATTCGTTCCTCATCGCGCCACGCGATGATAGGGAAAAATGGCGCGCGAATTGTTGCTATGGCGTTTTTCCCTAGCAGGCGTAAACAGTTTACAAACAAAGCGGTGAAAAAAGCAACTGTACTCAGTAAACTATCTACGGCGGAAGGATACGGTTAGCTATCGGTTAATTTGCCACTATTAAAAGGTTTCAACTGTTCTGTTTCAGTGCATTTTATTGAAAAGTGGAACTGTCGAAGTAAAGTTAGCGTAATTGAAGGTAGTAAAGGTGCTTTAAACGTAAAACAGTGTATCTATCCACCAAAGCCTTTATAAAACCATTTCTTTCAAGTTACCGAAGCTAAGGTGGGCAAGAAAGTGGGAAGACATTTCGTAAATTATCTCAAGAATTTCAACATTCGCTTTCGGTATAATATGTCATTTTGAAGGAATAGAAAGTGCGAAAAAGTTATGGCCCAAGTTTTCCCTTCGTTTTCAACCGTCGCAGTGTTTTTTCCTTCCGCTTTTCCATGTAGTACCCACGGTGTAATAATTTGCATGTTGCACCAGCGACATTCGGCATAGTTTTCAAGTGTAACAATAATTTATTGCGTTTCCCCGTGCTTTCTCGGCAAATTCAAAGAAAACGACCCTTTCCGAAGGAGCTGAAGAAAATCGGTGCATTCTTTCGTATAAACCGCAAAGCCTACTTCGTTCGGCGCGACAATTGACTCGTCCTTTTGCAATGTTTGTTTTTCTTCCCCTTTTCGGTGCTGAATGTTCCAACCACTTGGAATGACATGACCCTGGCAGCTAAACGGGAAGCCAGGAACATTGCATTTTCGCATTGCTTAGTAATTCCGGCAGCCCACGGTGTGAACTGAAACTTTTGCGTTAAACATTCTTCTTCAGGGAGTGAGAGAGAAACGTTGAAAAACTCCAGGACTGCCGGTGTGTGTGTGTGTTTGTGTATGTGTGTGAAGCGTGACCATGCCAACGTGCCCCGCACCGCTGGTGGCGCAGAAAAAATGTGGTCCTCCGAGCGGAATCGGAAGGCAAGAAGTGACGCAGCTCCTGGAGCCAAACTTTCCGGAACATCACCACCAACGCCACGGTCACGGGACACAGAATAATGCACACAAACCGGAAGCCAAATGCAGTAAACATTCCCGCGCGCAACAGCAGGAATCGCGTAACGTTTACACGTGGATCAGCGCACCACGTGCCATATACAATAATAAAAGACTGATGCGAATGAGCAACGACCGGAGAGGGTAAGTGTTTTTTTTTTAATTAAATGATTGGGGAATGATTTTATGAGAAACCATACTTCTTCAACTTAGATTACTTTAAATGAAACATGGAGTTGACGAATTGCTAAAAAAATTATTTTAAAATGGTTTTCCATATTTTTTTGCTCTCAAATTTTTGAAAATTTTTCCACATGGAAAAGCTTAAAATGGCCTATGACGTCTTCAAATGATATCCTGCGTATTAACTATAATCGAACCATGGTTCATCGCAGTCAATAATTCATCAGCGAAGAAAAAATCAACCAAACTAATTGCGGCATACCATAAAATGGAGCATAAATTAAGGGTACAACGACCGGACTTGGGTACGGAACACGAGCCTAACAACATCACCATCGAACGCACAAACCTTCTCTGCGTTCTCTGTGATATCTTCTTTACTTCTTCATGGTATCCCTCCCAGTCGATTTTGCCACAGGACAAAACATTCGATGGAAAAAACGTACGACAAAATGCTCTTTTTTGGTATCGTTTTCTTACAATTTGTCCCACCCTTTATCCATTATGGAAAGCAATTTTCAACAGCTTTCACCCAAAGTGCGACCATTTTCCCGCAAATAGAATGTCCTCATATTAAAAAAAAAAAGAAGGAAACCCATGCAGTCCAAGGTCCTGAAAATGTTTCTACACCTTCCGGAATGCATGGTCATTACGGTTTAACCTTTCACGGTGGAAACCGCACGCCGGAAGACAATTTTAACCCGAGCCCGAGCCGTGGCGATTTACGTTGTACCTATTTCTGTGCGGAAAAATGTCAACGCCGCATTCGAAAGGGTTGGATCGCGATTCCGGTTCCGGGCGAAAGCAACATTGCCATTGGAGGCCGGTGTTTGTTTCCGTTCTTCCGTCCCAGCGGGTAAGAGCCTACATTTTTGCAGAAAGCAGCAGAAACATAAATTGACCGCGAATCACCTTCGCTAGGTCGGGTGTGTCACGGAATGGGCTCGTTCCGGTTGCAGTCAATCACTGGCGAGGGCGAATTTTCACAACCCACGATCCCACTTGCACTAACCGCACGATCGTACCACAATGTTGGAAAAAATTATGGCCAACACTTTCAAAAATTAAACTCCATTAATGTTGACCTTTTGATTTAGCATCTTGCAAGAAAATTTGTGAGAAATAAAATTAAGTTAAACAAAGTAAATAGACTATTTTACAAATAGTTGATACCAAATACATTTTCATTACTCACTTGTGTCATGATTAAAATTTTTCCTCCACAAAAGTGCAATGTAATTTGAAACTCTTACTGAAATTATTCCTACCGAAAGTCCCACCGAAGGTGGAACAACTCTTTGGCTGACAATGGCGGCGTTAGAATGGATGAGTGTTATAAATAGCCACACCATCACGCAGCGGTACATGACACAACATTCCATGTTTCTTCACTGGCCACAGGAAGCCGACCGGATGGGACGTTGGTGAAGGTTCAGGTGGGTTGGCAAACCGGCAGTTGATTACTAGGCAGGACATTTCACAGTTTGTCCTTTGAAGGTCAAGGGTTTATTCCACCAACTGTATTACTTTAGCCGGCAGGCAGCGACTCGAGCGATTTGAATTAGTTACTCCCTCTCTCTCTTTCCTGGGATTTCACTTCACCGACCCGAAGTTCAAAGGACCTTACCGAATCGCTTAGTTTGGTTTTCGTTTTCACTGAAACATTTCCATCTTCCAAGTCCGCACAAGAACAAATGGAAGCACTTCAACACCTTCGCCTCGGAGCGGTTGCTTTCCCCTTTCGGATGAATCATTGGCACTCATCGCGCGCCACACGCAGCGGTCACTTGCGGTCACGTCTAGAGGCGTAATCCTCAGACGCCCCCAGTTAAATGACCTCACGAACCGGCCGGAGTCACGGCTAACCTTGAAATTAATGATATCCTGTCGTGAGATAAACCACACAGAAAATGAAGAAAAAAGGGTGGGCGAACTATCGGTTTCGCCGAATCTCGTCCCAAGGGTCCCTTGGGGAACACCACCCTTTGCGAGCATGGCGTGGAGAATTATCCTTTTTCGGTCGTGAACTTGAAATGGACTCCATCTGCCAAGCTTGGGCTAATACACAATGTCGTCTCACGCATGGAAGCGACATGAGTTTCCGACCATTAAAAAGTCGGACGGAAGGAATCCCACGCAGGAACTACAACAACACCTTCAAGAAAGTGACCATCGTGTCATCCGCAAAAAGGTGACCACCGAGTGACCGCAACGTATAATCACAACCGCGAGGTGGAGCTTTCGTGTATTTGTTTATCATTTCCGTTTCGCTCGGAAATCCCCTCGACGGGGGACGACACGTCCAGACGTCGGGCCGCTCCATACGTCGGACGTTTGGGAAATTGATGAGTTTTTCAAATGGGATTTTCCAACCAAATGGCGTGATAAAGTTGGAAGACTGTTTAACCGGTCACCCCAAGGAATTCATTAGCTTCAGTGTGGATTATATATATTTTGTTTCTACTTGGTTTATAACTCCTAGTAAGTACCGTATTTCTCCGTGTATAAGAGACCCCTTTAATTTTCATGCAAACATTTTGAAAAATGTTCTAAGTAATGAACTCTTTATTCATTGTAAGTTTGTCTAGTGTTAAGAAACCTTGGTGCATACCAGTCGTAAAAGTCTTCCTCCCATCTATAAAAAAAACCCCTGATTTTTCAAACAAAAAAATTTGGCAAAAAAGGGTCTCTTACACACGAAAAAATACGGTATTATCAGGAATATAGAAAATATAGCGAGCGAAGTGAATAAGCATATTTTGGAAGAGTTCTATTAGCTCCTTTTTCGGAAGAATTTGGATAGGTTTTGGTTTAAATTATATTTATTACTACTTTCGGAAAAGACACTTCTTCTTATGATCACTTTCAAAATTTTGTTTTTGTAAATCTCTTTGATCTATTTGAGTGACAATTTAACTTTTGCAACAAACAAAAAAACAAGTTAAATCATTGTTTTCGATCATTTTTGCCCGCTAGGTAGGTAATTAAAATATTAACTTTCATGTACCATCTATTCCGGTGTGTTACCTCCACACGCAGAATGTTACGAGAATGTCAAAATATATATAAAACGAACCAAGTAGGGAACCCCTTGGGGAGGAAGGGAAATCCCATCCGTTGACCGCCAGCCAGAAAAGCCGGTAACAAAACGATCCCGGTAGTGCCCACACATACAGACATACACATTGGCCCCAAGTGTGATGTGGCGTTGCGGTACATAAGAGTTGAAGTCCGAAAAGCGCTGGACACGCGAACTTGCCATCGAGGGCTCGTAATTTCCACGACACACACAGCGAGCGGTGGCAGAATTCACACCACCTCACCAGTTCTGGCCGCAAAATAATAAAAAAAACACCCTCCTAGGAGCTATGGCATTCCCACATGCTGGCTTTGGGGATCTCCGCAGCTTTTCCAAGCCAGGGAGAAATCTTGTCGGTATGGAAAGCGAAAGCGTGGCATGGAACAAGAAATACTTCCTTGCCGGCGGGAAAGTTTCACTCTCTTTCTCACTCTCACCCGAGGACCCTCTCCACTAGTTGGCCAGTTTTCCAGAAGGTTATATGTGTCCTGACCACATAGCTCACGGCTGAAACGTTCATACGCTGGCCATTCGTACTTGAATCGTTGGCCAGTGCGGTTGGAATTTTATTTTCCCTTCGGAACGATGGAGAAGGAACCCGTTGGTGCTTAGTTTTTTTTTTTCTCCAGCAAGGACCTTCCTCCCAGTGCAGTGTGTTCCTGAGACAGTGCGCCAGTGAGTGAGCGATGGAAAGTGCAGTGGCGTGAAGTTTTACAACCGTCTGTAGCTCGGTTTCCCTTGGCCTATTGACGAGACGTTGCCTTGAGTCGCTTGATTTGCCTTTTCAATTCGGGTTCGGAAAGTGATACATTATTTAAGAGTACAACGCGTCGATCCGCATTTTTTCTCGGAGGAACTGGAAATAGGTCACCCCAACTTGCCGTTCTGGCGATTTATGAAGTGTAACCGTGGAGTGGGATTATTTGCGTCGAATTAACCAACCTGGTGGAACGGTGAAACGTGGTCTAATGATGCCGAAAGTGGAACTGGAATTGGGCAAACCTTCGCTCTTTAGCTAAATAATGAAACAGGTCAAGCACTACCGGTTGGTCCAGAGTGGATACGTTAAATTATTCACCCAATTCCTGGTCGAAAAAGGAGCACCAAGCTCAGAAGACCTATTCCGAAGGTAATGAGAGTGGATATATTGACTGCAAGAACCTCAAGAAGGCTTGTTTGAGATAAAGGACCCAGCAGTGTCCACTAAGGAAACGCCTGACCTGACCTGTGTTAAGATGCCCACACTTTCCGCGCACCAGCAGCAGAATCAGCAGCAGGAACTGTTGGAGCTGGAGAGTCCCGCGTTCTCGATCGTACCGAGCGACCTCTACCGGGCGGGCAGTATCGGCAAGCCGAACGCCATCGTGCGCCCGCTCCGTCACGGACCACACCGGGAGGTGATCGAGGGTCAGCACATTGTCGATCTGCACCCCGACTACAAACTGCTGCACGAGCTCGAGGAGCAGCTGATTCGCAACAACCGGGGCCGGGACGGAAATAACAACAACAGCGCCACCGGCGTCGGTCAGGAGTCTCGCAACAACTACGGTGGACTCGAGCCGGGTACGGGGGAGAAAACGGAGCGGAAAAAGCCACAACAGCATGAGTTCAGCCGGGAGCTGGACGCCAAGCTGAGGAAGCTCCAGAGTGATTCGTCGAAGCGATCGTCCAAAAATGTAAGGTTATGTTGTCCTCATGGATGGCGTTGGCTATTTGTTTAGTTCTGAATCAACTCGTCCGCTAGTTCTTTTAATTCATTCCATTGTCACTCAAGTCCTTGTTGAGTGTTCCCGTTTGCAAGGACCTCTGACATTTTCCCTGACAAGACCACCATTGCGTCGGGCGATATAGGTTATGTTTACAGGGCCGGTAACTGGGGAAAAAAACCCTTTCCCTGTTCTATTAATCATAAAACACGTCGACACGTGCACTGACCGTGCATTCAAGGACTCTTCCAAGGGTTTCAAGTCCTTGGACGAGCGAGTGACGGTGGCAAACAAAATGAAACACTATCGCATCTCTTCAATCGGCACTAATGGCACGTTATTATTACGGAAACAGGAAGTCAATATTTTGTTGTCGTTTTTGTTTTCGCGTGACGCGTGCAAAGTTAGTTCTTCCACAAAGATCCCCATGTTTATTGAAGTGTACGATTTGAAACATATATTTTCTGGCTCAGATTTATCATTCGAGCTTTGCCTAATTTAGAATGTTTTTAAAGCACAACGGTCTAGGACAGGGGTCGGCAGAAATTTCTTAAAAAAGGGCCAGATGATTAAAAAGAAACCTCAAACGCGGGTCGGGTACCTGAAACGATGATTTAATGTTTTCAAAGTAGTGCCCTTTTGAATGGAGTACCAAGTTTCTAAATGGTAAAGATAAACAAAAAGTAGTATAAGATAAAATATTTGAAATTTAACCATTATTTAACCCATTATTTCACAATATTTTGGCATGCTCTCAGAAACAAAAATAATTCATCTTCGAGAAGTTTTCAAAATTCCGATAAGAATTGATTTTTAAAACTACTTAAGTTGAAACTAAAATTTACTTACGGGCCGGATAAAATCAGATCGCGTGCCAGACTTTGCCGACCCCTGGTTTAGAAGATTGTTGCTTTTTGCTTCAAGATTCAATTCAAGGTGAAGTTATTTGTGGAACACTTTTTTTCGATAAGAAGAGTTAATAAAGTCTATATTATGTCACATTTTGACTCACCGTTCAGTTTGACCCACTGACCGAAAGGAATTTGTTTGGAGAACGGCCGTGCATGTCACTAATTGCACGTGCCATGTGGTTTTAAATTATTGAACGATGGCGAACAACGGCCAGCTGTGCTCAAGTGAAACCTTTGGAAGGACAGCATGTTGTGAAGGAATTTTAAAAGTCCTCCGGATGAAGAAACAGAACTGGTCAAAAGGACTTACGATAGTTGTGACAACGATCGGCTTTCGTTCACCTTCCTCCTTCACCCCGTCCACAGGGCAGCACGCAGGAAGTGAACGTTCGGAAGCGTCCCCTGTTCATCACGACCGTCCCGAAGGGCGTCTTCCTGCAGCCGAGCCGCGACCTACCCGTTCCGCTGCCCGCCTCGAGCCAGCGCCGCCTGTACGCCTTCGAGAGCCGGCCAAGAATCCTGACGGCGCCCAGCTTCAGTCACGGCCAGCACCAACACCAACACCTTAATAACAACAACGACATCAATCATCCGAACCACAACCATCCGGGCGAGTACGTCTGCAAGCATGGCAGCCACCATTACAACAAGCCCGCGGCAACAAGGCCAGCGAACCCCGACGACGGCCGGACGGAAGCGGTGGTGGCCCGCAAGGTGGCGGAACTGCAATCGATCGCCGGCCAGCCACCCACCCACCACAACGCCCACCGGGCGGTGTCCCGCGTGGCAAGGTAATTGCCGTGCCAGCGCTGAGTGGTTTCACTCGTTCATTTCCGTCCAAGCTGGGATCCCCGGTTAACACTCCCCCCCTTCGCTCCAACCCTGTCTCTATTTCGGCCGGTCGCCGGTGGGAACCAAGGTTACAGCCCATCCACCAGCACCGAACCGTTGGGGAATCGTTAATGATTTTTAAAAGTTTTCGTTTCCGAGACCACCCAATCGCGTCCAAATGGGGAAAAAAACTATGGCTTTTACTATTCTTGAACTTAACCACTCCTAGTACCAACAGTGTATCACTGTAGCGTCCGCTAACTTGCGTCATGAAGGACTTTTACACACACGCACACAATGTGGTACCAGTGGAAAATTTGCATAACATTTTACCAAAACACGTACTCGTCGGTAAAGTTGACCATCTCGTAACCTGAGCTGAAAGTGTTGGCTTTTGGTCGTCGGTTTTCCACTCTTACCGTGGCGTGACATTCCTGCCCGATGAATTATCCCCACGTGGCAATGTCAATTCACGGGGAATGTGCTGGTTCATTTTGTTTTTAAATCCCATCATTTTTGTTGTTGAAGAATTTATATAAAAGAAATTTTTGGTACGATTTTTTAACACGTTGACTGCCATGGCTATCATTTTTGAATGCCAGCTGTCATGAGTTCTAAAAATTTTTAGCCACAGAAATATATGATAATGCAATATGGAAATTATAATAATAATTAAAACTAACACACGTTGTTAACACGATGACTGCCAAGCAGTTTTAGCACACTTTTTTAGAACAATCTTTGGCGTTTTAATTTGTTTATAAAACTTATTAAACAATCGGATTTCCACATCTAAGCAAAGACTAACCTTCCCAGAGAATTAGTTTTTAGTATTATTATAATTTTCATGTTGCATTTTCATATATTTATGAGACAAACAGTTTTTAGAACTAATAACAGCTGGTTATCAAAAATGATAGCCATGGCAGTCAGCGTGTTAAAGAGTTGCTAAGCTTTAAAAATCTTATCAAGTTCCAACAAATTATTATGAACAAAAACAAATCTTGGCGGTTCCATCCACACACAACTATTCAAATATTATCGATCATGAAACATCCCGAAAACGTGTGACCTTCAGCCATACCATTTGCTTACCAGCTCGAGGGCCAGAATAAAATAAGAATTATCGACAACCTTCACTTGCATCGCTGGAGGTATTTTTCCGCACCGGAATCGGGTCTAAACATAAACCACAGAAATAGGTCAAATGAGACGAAAGTGAAAAATAAAAGACGCGGGAACGCATTTTGTAGGACGCGACGCAGAACAAATGGCGATGGTTGTTGATTAGATTTCAATAATTAATCTTCCGCCTGCGGAAGGAGCTAACTATAGCAGCTGTAATCCCTGGACCTGGGAGAATATTATCGGGTTGGCCCGGTTGTGCACCGGCATCGATTTAGTTTGCCATACATTCTCCCGCACAAAATAATTCACGACAAAGCGTGAAACGGGAAAATTTATAAAAACAAATGGACTCGATGGAGGCGCCTGGTTGGGCGTCCGGAGTTCGTGCAAAACATTTTTCAAATGATATCCACCGAAGATACACCGAATAATGACAACGATAAACCATTTGAAAAACTAGTTCGTTTCTCATATCCCCCAAAAACAGGGACGCCCGTTTTGGCTCGTGACTTTAATTCCGGGTCGCACGTAGAGCGAGCGTGAGGCTTAAATGGAAACTCATTTTGCTACATTTTCTGGTGCCCACTATCTAGTCTCGCTTTCGTTGATTCATGCAACCCAGCTACAAAGGCAGTAATATGGGTGCCTGCTTCACGCAAACATACTGCCTCGAGCCACGTGATCCCGTGTCCGAGTTGGCTCAATGGAGGTGCAAACTCTGCACCAGAACTCCACCAACTGCCTGGACCTACTGCCCGGGTCATTGGATTGTCTAGCATGGTGCGCCGTTCCACTACAGCAGGGAAAAGATAAATCGTCGACGATGTTACCCCCGCTGCCTAGCGTTTGTAGGTCAGTTGGCCGGCAGACAACCTGGGGCTGGAGAATGGAGGATCCCGGAAGGCGCACCAGCCGTCATGTAGTCGATTTCCGCCTAATGACCGGTGTTCAACAAAAAAAACACAGGGCCCGTTCCAATACTTAATATACATTTTTTCAAACAGATTGCGTCAAAGTGAGTGACATATTTGGACCTCATTCTCACAAACACACGCACCCGGTACTACCCGGTCCTTTTATTGTAAGAGTTATTTAGGACAGGCAGTTAAATACCTCCCCCTAATAACGCTTACGACAATTGACGGCATTTGTGGTCATAGTGGAACATTGTTCGAGAACCGAGCCTTTTCTTTTGTCCCTTCACACACGTTAGTTACGCATTGAAATCGAACTCAGGGTGATTAAAAAATGATTTACAACCTTGTAGGGTGTACAAAAGTCAAGCACTCTTCAAAATAAGCGAACGCTCCATTAATCGATACGCAGTTAAACATTACCAACCAGATGGGATTCGGTAATCATAAGGTAGCGTGGCAGCAATGAGCCTGATGTGCAAATTAACTTCTTGTAGACGAAACGGGTTGGGCCTTTGACTAATTATTGGTTTGCAAACATTACTATTAGCATGGAGATTTTTTACCATTTTGTTTTTCAAGCTGGTTTTTTTTATTTGTTTCTGTCTTGCTTTTAAGGTAATATGAAATGCTTAACGAATAACTAACAATTCACTCATTTTACAGCAATATATCGTTAGAAAAAGATCCAGATTTTCAGTCTTTAGACTCTTCTCTATATTGAATATTAGCCTAGTCAAGGGAGTTATTTTTAAGGGACTAAGGGAGTTAAGATATTTATTGAACTAAATTATTACTGAAGTTCTTCCAAACTGTCAAAAAACAGTTTCTATAAATTTTAGAACCTTGATTTAGATAAACGAAGTCTATCGATTGACTTATACTACTGTGAATGATATAATTTCCTCTAAGCACTGTTAGAAAAATACTCCCTCAATTTCCACGTCGCTATGGTCAATCCTAAATCACATCAACTCCTCGGAACTTCAGCTAGAACAAAAAAGGGCAGACCTCAAGCTCCACTTGGGTGGGGGGGCGTTGTATGCAAATAAACACGTTCACGGGGTTCGACAACTTCTTACCCGAATGGCCAGCCCAAGGAACAAACACTCTTCTTTCGAGCGTGCGCTTCTTCCATTCCGACGGTCGGTGCTGTTGACCATTTGCCCACTAATTACCTACACACAGACATAAGAGAGTAGCAGTGGAGGGAAAGGGGGAAGGAAGGGAGATAGAGAACCATACAACCTGGCTAGTACATAGTAAGGGTTCGCGCCAGGGATCGTTCACCTTTCGTAATGGGAGTTTGCGTAGGTGGTGTGGTCCTAATGTTTCGAACGATGCGTAGAGCTTTTTTCTTCACCATTTGCCCTTTTTCCTCTTTCATTTTCCATATCGATGCCATCCTCACCATTTTGGGACCGCCATCGTTACGCAGAGACCCACAACAACAGCAGCAACCCAGTCAGCAGCAAGGAATAACGTACCAGAATGTTATGCACGATCGGCGGGTTGTCCGGGGTAGCAACTATACCTCAAGCACCAATCTTCAAGTGGTAAGTAAAAGCCATACACGATATACCATTGAGGAAATTATCTTTCGGTCCCAAACTCCCCTTTTTTTCTATGGGAAAATTCCGTTTTGAATGTGTTGATTTCCAATTCAGCCAACAATTAATTTTCTTTTACCAAATTCTTTCTCAATTCCTCTTTTTTCCCCTTCGCGTACGCTATTTGATCATAATTTCTAAAACAAAAACAAAAAACCATCCCCAAAAACTCTTTCCAAAAAGGGACATGTTAACAACTCCCGTAACATGCCCCAGTGGAATCCATATTTCGGTTACGCTGGTCTTCTATCAGGAAAGGTGAGTTTTTCAGTGCGAAAAACCCCCCCCCCGTCACGACTCCTTCCGTTTGGGGGGTTTTTCGTGGGCGATCGCGACTCAATATGGCGCTCTGTGTTGTATTTCATTCCATTTTTTTCCTGTTTCTGGGCAACAACTTTCAACCCTCTGCACACTCTGCCGAAAGTGCATGCGAAAAGCTTCAAAACACATTTTCTTCTCTGTTTTCCCTTTTCTACCTCGTTTGGTTCCCGTTCGCCATCCATCAATTAGTCTAATTCATTGTAATGTAATGTATGTTTTTGTCTCGAACCGTTTCAAACCGTGCAACCAATATCGCCTAATACGCTGTATACAAACCGCCTGATACAAGAATTAGCCGCTTCTTATATCGCTTTCGTTTCCGCTTCCAAATCGCGTCCGTTTTCCTCTTGTTAAAATATTGCTAATCGTATTTTTAATATGATTTTATAATTACCCATTTCAAACCATAAAAAAACAACTGCAAACTCTCGAGGAAAAACACATTAACATTGAACTGCAGTTGATTTACTTTGGACATATTGTGATCGTTTTTTTATATTTTTCAAAATTTTCATTAAGTAGTTTGTTTTTTGAAATATTTTTCCTCATTTTAGTCCTCTCAAACAGAAATTCGTCACCCATGCTTACAATCTTCAAAATAGTTTTCTTTTTCCATCCAGCTTCAAGGTGGCACAATTTTCAATGATAATTCCATGAATTTATTTTACAAAAAAATCTTACCTAAAATCTTATTTTACAAAAAAAATCTTATCTATTAAAAAAATCTTTACCTTATTATAATCAGATATTATGAATAATACAACTCAGGAAAAAAACATTAAACCACTAGATTTTAATTTGTAAATTTAGCAAAATATTGTCAATTTTTGTATAAAATTTAAATAATACTACAACTCAGCAAGAAACATCAAACCACTAAAGTTTAATTTGTAAATTCAGAAAAATATAAATATATTTCGTATAAAATATTATGAAAAATACAAATCAGGAAGAAACATCAAGCTAGCAGATTTCAACTTGTAAATTTAGACAAATATTGTAAGGTTAAATTGCAAAAAAATTGCAATTTCTAACCGAAGATTCATAAAACAACCAATTTTATCAGCTCTGATTAAAACCACAAGCGATTTTTTCACTCTATATAATACACCGTTTCATCATATTCTGCTTCTATACACTCTTCAGAGATAAGGATAAAGAAAATCTTAATCCTGTTTAATTGATTACCATTATTAATCATTTTTTGGACCTTCTTTCTACGCAGGGAGGCGGTGATGGTGATAGCACGCAGAAAGAAGCGGAAGCGCGGCGGCGTCAGATGTTACGCAAGAAGTACGTATCGCGTAACCAGCGGGGAATCATTGGAACACCGCCACCAGTTCGAGGACGCCGGCACGAGACGGTTCAGACAGAGAAGTACCTCGAGGAGGTAAGTAAGGCCGTCTAACGGAAGGTTTTCTTTGCTTCAGCTGTACTAATGTTCCTCCTTGCTAGCTCTTCCTACATCCCCCGGAGCTTGATGCCGGCTGTCAGACGGACCTGTTCCTGCATCGGCCACCTTCACCACCGTTCGTTCCCGCAAAGACCGGCTGCGATGCGTCGACCGAGATCCTGGACGGTGAGTTGTTCGACTTCGACACCGAGGTGCAGCCGATCATCGAGGTTTTGGTGAGCCGAACGCTCGAACAGGCCCTGGTAGAGGTGCTCCACGAGGAGGAGATTGCTGAAATGAAGGAGCAGCAGCAAAACATCCTCGCGTTGCGTGACGCCGAACTGGCCGAACTACGCCGGCTCGAGCTGGAAGAGCGCAAGCGTCATAAGGAGCGCGAAAGTCGCTTCCTGCAGGACAAGATAGCGCACGATCTCGACCGTGAGATGCAGGAGCGTATAACGGCGGCAAAGCTGCTCCAGGGTCGGTTGGACGATCTCGTGCCGGAGGTTGTCGCAGCGGTCGATAAGATCGAGACGGAGAAAGATCGAGAGGAATTTGAGCGACAAATTGCGCCCTGGTTGGCGAAGGAAGTGGCGCACGAGATTGGCCAGTGGATTGATTCAACAGAGCTGCTAGAAGGTAGAAACCTCGTCAAGATAGTTTTCTGTTCCATAATCGTAAACTTATTCTGATGATTTTTGTTCATTTACAGACATAATTCGAGAAATACTGCTCCAGAAGAAGAAAGCTCTTTTGGGGGAAGACAACGCAGAAGACACTGCCGAGGGACAGTACGATGAGGTAGATCCCGACGAGGTAAATCCGGACGAAGCGGAACCAGAGACGGCGCCTCAGCAGGATACCGAAGCGGTGGAAGAAACCCCTGCAGAGGAAGGCGACGCAAACCTGTGACGCGCTGGACGAATGTAATAGATGAATTCTATTCGATGTAGTTGAAACCGGCCGATGCCTGTACATTACAGCCTGGGATTGAAGATATATTTTTGGCCACATCCCTTTTGAACCATTTGAATGGGTTGCGATGCGAAATTTCAAGTGTGGACACACCAAGGACGGGAAACGCAATGGACGCGGGACACTGGTGAAGTGCCTTGAAAACCGAACTGCCGCCTTTGAACGTTTCTCTTTACCCCTACTTCTCTCTCTGACCAAAAACTCTGTTAGTTGTTTGTTAGCTGATCCAGCTCCGAGTACATGAAATTCGAAATAAAATTTTCATTGAATTCACTTACACTTATTGTAAATTGTGTATCTACGAGAGGTCGTTGATCACAGTGTGATATGATAATTTCAAAAAGAAAAATATAATCTTCCATAAAAATATTTGATATTATTAAATGGAAAAAAAATCCCAACAATCTACCAGCTTTGAACATTAATTAAAGAAACACTGTATTCCACTCCATTCCCGCAACGGAACGACCAACCAGTCAAGTTTTTTTAATCAAAGTTAACGAGGTTAAAATAGACGTCGTTCATTTCCTCTCGTTCTCTCTCACTATCTCTCCCTCTCTGCCACACACGTTACCCCCTCCCAAAGGAGGCCTGTTTTCGTAATCCGTGACGTCACGAATGGCCTACATGCCATGTATAGCAACCGAACGGACTGCTTGCCCGCCCAAAGTGAGGTTAGCGTACCAGCTGGCGATGAATTCCATGTAATATTGTTACCATGTATGAAAACCCTTTGGATCAAAAGTTTTCAGAAGCACAAAAAATGGGTATTATTTTTATTACTTTGTAATCAAATGATATTTGTTTCATGAATGTGAACGTACTATTCCAGACGGAACACAAGTTATCTTCCAATGTATTATCAATTTTGATATAAAATTAATTAATCCGATTTGATTAGTGTATCGCTTATGAAAAATAAGCAAAATAAATTTTAACATATGTTAACTGAACGTGTTCTCTGCCAACAATCTTCAAATAGTTCGGATCAAATATTAGCATAACCCTTACCCCCTCTTCCATGGTTTGCTTTCTTTGCCCTTCATCCCTTGACAACACCATACTGCTGACGTTACCATAGTTACTGTTTACCACCAACACAACGAAACGCAGCACCCCGTGCACACCACCACCACCACGCTGCAATGACAGCGCGGCACGATTGTCATGAAAAGAAGGGGGAATCTGATAATTATTACATGGATCGAGGGGGTAGAACAGATTTTCCGTGACGTCACGACGTCAGTACATGCCATGTATAGAATCTGACCGGATCGGACGACGGTAGGCCTACAGGTAGAGCCACTTTCTCGTCATACATGGACTGTTTGTATGGTATGTGCGTAGGTAATTAAGAGGTGTGAGAAAAATAAACAATCTCATATTCCAAGGTAACAGGAATATCGACACATACGAACACACGTTCCTATTTTTAAACAGGTCAGAATATTCTTGTGTGTATGTTCAAACTGTCTGTATTAGTGTTATTTTAGAAGGAAAAAAAAAACGTTGCTACTAACCCCTTTATTTTGCCATGTATGGAGCGCTCTCGGATGAAGAAATTGTAACTTACATATTTTGTATTTGCATATTGTTTATTATGAACTACTCATTTTACACCAATCGAATCCGTGACACGAAGTTCAAAGAAGTAACCTAAAGCAATTTATGTATTCTAACTAACAATAATGTGGATAACGTTTTAAAAATGAGAGCAAAATTAATGACGAAAAGAATTAGGAACAGAATGTAAAACGTGGTGTTTGTTAGTTTACTAACTCGTTACTTAAACAACGGCCGACCGTTGCAATGTATTGAGCGATGGTAGATCGCATCTTCTAGCACGACCCTAACCTCAATCCCCACCAGCTAACCTGACATCTGACAGAAACTAACACTACTAAAGGTCCCTGAATTCATACGAATAGAGTGATCACAACAAAATCCAAAATAACTTCATACATGAGCTTCGGACACACAGGGATCGGGGTTCTCTATTACGGGCGTACCGTAAACAGTATCATCGGTATCACGTACAGTGTTATGTAAGAAAGTTATGCAAAGTATGGGATAATTCTAGGCAGCTCCGACGGGAAAACAAATGGGTTCAGAATCACTCGAAAAAAAGGTCTCCTTTCCCATGGAGTTTACATCGATATAAGAGAAACTACACACCGCACGACGGAGTGGTACAGCCCGGCCGGATGATGTGTGCATGGTTGAGTTTTATTAGAACGATTAGTTTCACCGTTTGACCGTTGGTTGGATTAAGTTTGTGTAGTAACTACCTTACTATTCGGACTATCACTGATTCGCGGTGCCTTGGGCCGCCCACAATCCTGCTGGTTCAGCTTGTTGTTGTGGTTCGCACTGCCGCCGCTGGTCTCCAGCGGTCGCTTGTTGTTGTTCGAGGTCGAGCTGGTACTACTTTCCGCCACCACGAGCGCCGTTTCGTCCAGCAGGCTGTTCCCACTGCTCGAGCGACTCACGAGCGACTGGCCGCCCTGGATGCGCTTTATCTTGAACGTTCGCTTCGAACCGACCGGCTGGAGTACCGAACTTTTGCCGGTGGGTTCGGGCGCCGGTATCGCCGGTGGCGTATCGGGGGTAGAAGGAGGTGGTTCCTGGTCCTCGCTGTCCGGTGTCGTGTTGAGCGCACTCACAAACTCCTCGTCCTCCATGTCCTCCTCCTCGAACTCGGGATCGTTGAGGCTTTCGTCCGGGTCGATTATTAGTTTACCTGCCAGAAAAAGAAGGGTCATTTGTTTAGTTACAGTACAAAATACGGCAAGATAATCGCACCGACTTACCTTGAAGCGTCGGTAGTTCGATTGGCGGAAGCGGCAGTTCGTCAGGGTTGTGCTTTTGAAGCAGTTCTTTCAGTAGGTTGGAAATGTCTTCTCGCTTCTTGGTCACCGTAATTGTATCGAACCAGTTTTGCAGCTGCTTTATCGGTAGATGGTAGTCTGTGATTGGGTCCTAGAACGACCGAGAATATTTTTCGTGATTAAAGCAAATTAACCAGGCCGGAAAAATCAATTGGAAACTTACCAAGAAAAAGTGCTCCACGTACTGCAAGAGATAGAGCCCACAGTCGGTGTAGTTGTTCTGCTGCGGAACCTTCACGCAGTGGCCGGGCATGTTATGCTTGTTGAACACCTTTGTCGGTTTGCCCGGCATTTTTGCCTTATACTCGCACGTTAGATAGTCGCGCAGTGTGGCCACCACGCGACTTCTCGAAGCTCCCGTTAAAGAATCGAAAATCAGTATACATGGTCTGTAACGAAACAACGAAGGGAACACGATGGATTAATGTCCGATTTGGAGAAAGCCCGCCTCCAAAGTCCTACTTACTGTTTAATCGGTGCCCGTTCGTCGGTCGGCTCTTCCTCATCCGTTTCCTCGCTCTCGCTGGCCAGCTCACTCTCGTCACCCTCCGCTTCGTCCCGCTCGCACATCTCATCGTCACCGAGTGCGATCGTCTCGAGGCCACGCTTCGAAACCGGCGTGATGGTTGTGCTTCCAATCTGCAGCGTTACACTGTGCTTCGATTTACCGGTCGACCGTTTCGACTTCGCGACCGCCGGCGACGGTGCGTTGCTAAGCAACGACATCGGAACATCGAGCCCCGGGAAGCATATGATCGCCAGGAACCAGTGCGATTGCTCGTTGATCGGAATGACGATGTATTTCTTTTCGAAAATGTTTTCCTTCTTCGTCCAGCTAGCGACACGCGCGTGCCGCTTCTGGGCCGCCGTCTGCTTCACATCCCTGTCCCCACCCGTATGGGCCCGCTGTCGGGTCGACATCGTCGTGAGCCGATTGTAGAAGAATGAGCTAAAAATGTGCACACTCGCTCGTTCCTCCTCGTTGAGCATTTCCAGCTTCAGATAGTTCAGATAGAAATCGATGATCACATCGTTCAAGTACTGATCCTTCGCCAAACACATGTAGTCCTCGGTGTTGATTGATATGCCACCCTTGCCGGGTGGGTAGATGAGAATCTTTCGGATTTCGGTCGCATCCAGTTCCTCGGAGCTACGACTTCCACCACCGTTCGTGGTGGCACCCACGGTCGAGCCGGAGGACGTCGTATCGAGCGAACGCCGGGGAGCCGACCGGAGCAGCAGTGCGTTCGCATCCCGTGCACTTACTTCCTCCATCTGCTGGCCAACAAATATGTTCTTTACAATCGACTTCGACTCCTCGCTGACACGGTCCATCATCAGAATGATCCTCCGGTGCGCTTCATTTTCACGGCTCAGTGGATTAAAGTAGGGACCTGGGAAAAAAACCCAAACGGGTGAAAAAACGAACATCTTTGCGGCAAAGCGTCCATCATTCGATCGCTTACGTTTATCGTCGTTAAGCTCCATCTCCAGATGTTTTCTCACGTACGCACCGCACGAGGGCAGCGTGTACACGATCATCACGTTCAGTGCCTTCGAGAAATGGATCAGCACCTTCGCTATCTCCGACATTTGCAGATCCAAACTAACGTAATCCGTGGGTCGCTTCACATTCGGTGCGACAATGCGAATGCCCTTCGACGAGAGCGTAACCTAACAAAAAACGGGAATCCGGGAGTTGGGAAAAAACTTTCGAAGACGGGAAAGTGTGTGCACTCCTCCTGGGTCACTTACCTTTTCGTTCGCGTCATACTTCAGCGAGCCTATCCGGATGATGGAACAATCGAGCTGCGTAATTTGGCCGTCCGGAAGATTTTTCACGTCCGTAATGTCCAGCCGGGGTTTGTCTGTGGAGCGAGAAATCGGAAAAAGGCCGGGGGTAAAGCCCTATTCAACACACCTCATCGACCAAGCGATGGAGAACACACACGCGGTGTTTTCGATTTGCTAAAACATGACTTAAACCGTGCAACCGAAGGCATACGGCATTTACCTCGATCCATCCTACCACCGGGGGCTCCGTTTGAGTGAGAAGCTCCAATAGTGAAACTTGAAAATACACTTTTTTCCAACTATTGACAACAAATTTAATTCGCTAGGCGTCCTGGTGTGTATCACGATGTCTGCCGGAATCGCTCTATAGCCGATTATAACCGGTTGAACCGATTCGAGTCGCTGTCATTGACGACACATCTCATGTATACACGCTTGGTAGTGTAACGGTGTGTGTGACGAACCACTTGAACGCACCAACCCATTTACAAACCGGTTCATTACCGGTTCGGAATTTCACAAACACATTCCGGTATTTAAACCGGTTCTACCATAGCGGACCCACTAGATCTTTTTATTCGAACCTAGAAAATTTTCTAGTTGTTTTAACAATTATAATTTATACCCGCTTTCTAGGAACACTTTAATGTACCTTTACAAATTCTATAAATTTGTTACAACATATGGAGCAAAAGAAATGATTACCGTTTGCAAAGGCTAGCGTTTACTCCAATACCCACTAGAGGTACACGAAAAGTTGGGTTAAATGGCCGCCATTTAAAGTCGTGGTAAAATTTACTTTAAGAAATAACGTAACGTAAACCACGATTTCTTTTCAATGTAAATAATGTTACAATGCGAACTGCTTTCCTAACTCACAGCCCGTATAGAATAGGGTTGGGAGTTTTGAATATGACTGAACGGATTTGCTATCAGTAGCAAACATCCATTCAATTGAAACTTGAAACAATAAATTCTGCTTTTGTGGTAATTACACATTTAATAAAATCTGAATATAAACTAGAACTACAAAGTAATCAGATGTATTGGATTGTGCGTCCTTGGCCAAGAAATTAATTGCAGTGATTGCAGTGCGGATTTTTAACGACTTACCGTTAGCCAGTCCAACTTCAGAGTCGCTGATAATCGGTTCACATGGCAAAGGATCCCGTTTGTCTAAAAGCTGGGAGGTGTGAATCTGTAAAAAAAACATATTTCAAATTATCAAAACTATAAAAACCAAAAAATATAAAGGATTATTGAATTAAATCAATTCAATTGGTCTGATCCATTTCGGGTAATCCGCTCAACAGGGTAAAAATCAAAACTGTACAAGCAGTACAAACACTTCGTAATGCAGTTTATCGAATATCTTATGTATGTAAATATTTTAATTCATAAGAGCATTATTCAGTTATTTTGAAAAAGTTTGATTTCGAAACTGAAGTTGGAATATGACAGAATACGATCGTAGACAGCTGGGTGCTTCATAACCATAGGAGCGTCCGTCGACAAAAAAAAGGAGAAATAATAACGTCAAGTGACCGTGAATAATCTGTAGTCTACTGTAAGTTGGTTGCCATGGAACATTCCCACAGTCGACTTACCTTGGAGGACGTACTGGAAGCCTTTTTGCTCGTATGATGCTTCGTACGATCAGTGGACGAAGAATCTTCCTCGTCGCTGCTGAGCGTAAACACAACGGGTTCGATATCGTGCGCCTTGGCCATACCGCCGCGTCCCCTTCCACGACCGGACCGGGTGCTTACACCGCGGCCCCGTCCCGCGGACAGCAGGCTGTTCATGGCATGCTTTTTGTTGTAGATTTCGTTCTTCCGGGTGATCGTCAGCGGCGTGGAGGTGGCGGACGGGGCCAGCGTAGGCAGATGCGGTGAGGCCGACGGATCTGGGACACGCCGCGGTGGTTCGGTGAATACCCGCCGGCAGCGTTGACATTTGGCATGGTCCACGCTGGTATAGCCACAGCTATGGCATACGGCATAGAAACCTTTGACCAGCTTGATCGGTGGTTCGCGCTTAGCAATGTCCGAACCGTCCGGGGTGCCGGCTGCGGAGACGGGCGTCATCGCCTGCTGCGGATTGCTGCTCACCGTCGAGGTGGCAATCGTGATCGGGGCGAGGCTCTGCCGGAAGGAGTCATTAAAGCGCTCCAGCTGATTTTGCTGAGGCTGCTGCTGCAACGTTATTGTCATGGTTGGCTGTTGCATTACGCTCGTCTGGTGTATCATAGTATGCTGTTGTTGCTGCTGCAGTTGCTGCTGTTGTTGTTGCTGCTGCAAAATCTGCTGCTGAAGCTGTTGCTGCTGTAGCTGCAATTGCTGTTGTTGCTGCTGCTGCTGCTGCTGCTGCTGCTGTTGCTGCTGCTGTTGAAGCTGGAGCGCCTGATTCCGGATCGTAATTTCGGCCTGCTTGATAACGTCGGCCGTCTCGGACACGTGGATACCCACCGTGACGATGTAGTCGACATCTCCGCCCGGATTCGAAATGCACTGGATGTTACTGTCCCGTGAGTATCGCACACCGACCTGCTCGAGCAGCTCCTGCACGGTGCAGCTTTCCTTCGGCAACGTGAACGTGATCAGCCGTTGTTCGCCGTTTTGCAAGATCACCAGCATACGGGCGCTTTCGCGGAACTCGCCTTCCGCCAAACCGGCGTGCACCTGCTGGAGCGTGGTCGTCGACGAGATTTGCCTCAGCTGACCCTGCACCTGCAGATGCTGGATCGGTTGAATGACCTGCGACTGCTGGATGATCTGTTGTTGGGGTGGGAGCTGAATCTGCTGCTGCTGCTGGTGCTGCGGTTGGGCAAGGGTAAGCTGTGGCTGCATTTGGACCAGTTGGTTCGGTTGCTGAACGTGCAGTCCGCCGACCACTTGCCGGCAGGCAGCAGCTGCTGCTGGGGCACGTTGCCGTATGACCATTCCCCGCATCGGAGCTCGTCCGCGTGCTACCTGACTGAATCCACCGCGTATGGCCTCTTGCTGGCGAGATTGTTGCTTTTCCTGGAACATACGAAACTGGGCCGGCGTGACGGTTTGACCGTTGGCTAGCTGTATCAAACTGTTTCCGCCACCCCCAGTCTCACCAAACGTCGTCTGATCGACCATCGTTCCTTGCTGCTGCTGCTGCTGCTGAGGCATCTGTTGCGATTGCTGAACGGTAAAAATGGCCCCAGTAACGTTGGGCGCATTGCTGCTTAACGTCGTCGTTACGCCGGATGTTTCATCTACCGTCCGTTGTGGTAGCACCGACGCCGGAATACTATCCTCTAGATCTTCGAGTCGGTTCACGATCGTTACATTTCCCGCTCCACCGCTGACGGAGGTTTGGAGTGTGGGTAGCACTTTGGCCGTTGGCTTTCCCACACCGCCGGTCGTTGTGGTCGTCGTTGTACTACTGAGCGGTGCCGACGACGAGGACTGGGAGGGTACGGGATTTACTTGCACCATTTGCTGACCGACCACTTGTTGCCCGAGGGAAACTTGCTGTTGTCCTATTTGTATCTGTCCCTGCCCTTGCTGTTGCTGTTGCTGCTGTTGTGGTTGCACCGGATTGACGGTTGTCTGTCCGGTGGTTTGTAAAATATTTCCCCGATGCATCACCGCTAGCCGCGGCGGTTGTCCACTGGTGCCGGCCAGCGTAAGGAACTTTGCCCGTGGATTGTTGGCTATCACAAAATTTCCCCTGCCAATGATTTGCAGCGTCTGCTGGGACGACGTCACCGTGCCGATGGCCGTTGTTACCGGGGCGACTGTGCCGGTTGGGCGTACGGCAGCACCGACCAAGATTTTGGCACCGGGCGGTCGTGGACCACGCAACTGTACCGTTCCGATGCCTCCCACCGCCGACCGGGGTTGTCTTGGGCTGGCCGATTTGCTCACGCGTGATCGCGCCGGTCGAACGGCCCGAGGTGAGGGTGTAGATAACCGGGGAGCTAGCGGAGGTTTCGGTGATTGAGGAGATTGCATTAGTTGCTGCTGCGGCAAAGATTGCTGCTGTTCTTGTGGCGGTTGTTGCTGTTGGAAGACGAGTGAAGGAGCCTGCTGTACGATCGAGGCCGGATTCGATTGCATCTGCATTGGCTGCTGCTGGCTTACAACGATTTGGGTCGATCCGATCGATTGCTGCTGGGCGGACTTTGTTATAATCAAACATTGTCTCGTACCACCGGAGTGTAGCACATGTGTACCGGCCATCCCCTGTTGCTGCAGGTGCATAGTGGTTCCCTGCTGGCCTTGGTTTTGATGTTGCTGCTGTTGAACTAACTGCTGTTGCTGTGGCATCAACGAGACGGCTTTACCGATGTTGATGCCGATTTTGTTGCTGCTGCTGCTGCAGGTGTGAAGTCATTTGTTGTTGCTGTTTAATCTGCTGCATCTGCGGCAAGCCCGCCGCCGGATGCACCTCCGTTTGTGTCATGCTCATGCTTTGCTGCTGTTGTTGTTGTTGGGGCAGCTGGTCGCTGTAAACGATTTGCGACTGGTTCGGCTGTACCGTTTGCAATTGCTGCGATTGCTGCGCTTGGACGTGAGCTTGTCGTTGCTGCAGCATCTGCTGATGCATCACCAGCTGGGCCGGTTGGGTCTGGTTGGTAAAAACATGATTCTGCGCCTGCTGAAGCGTCAGCTGGTGCTTGCTTTGATCGGTTGAGCGCAAAATTATGTGCTGCCCGTGCCGCTGAATCCCCTGTACAATCTGCACTACCTGCTGGTTTTGGGCGCCGGAAAGCGTGGCCTGCTGCGGCGATGTATGAAGCTGTGGTTGTTGCGTAGGTGCTTGTGCTGGTGGTGGTGGTGGTGCGGGAGCCTGATGCTGCGCCAGCTGAGGTTGCATCTGATGAATTTGATGCTGATTCTGATGCAATAATTGTTGCTGATGCTGCTGCTCCGCTGGCGTTTGCAGGGCATGGAGCGACGGTTGCTGCTGCTGTGTATCGAGCAGAGGTTCATGGGTTTGCACAATGTTTTGCGTGTGCAAAAGTTGTCCTGTCGATTCGTCTGTGTAAAAAATTTGCTGTTGTTGTGGCTGCTGCTGCTGCTGCTGTTGTTGTTGTTGTTGTTGCTGCTGTTGTGGTGGCGTCTGCTGGATTCCTTGAAGCTGGCCCGTTTGTAACTGCGGCTGCGGAGGTATGTGTTGGCCCGCCTGCTCCACCGTTCCCATCGCTTGGGAGATGTAGGAATCCGTCAACGTGCCATCCTCCTGCTGCACTAGAAAGTTCGTTTCATGATGCTGCTGCTGCTGCTGCTGCTGCTGTTGCTGCGGAACCTGTTGAGTTGTCTGGTACACGATCTGCTGCAGGTGCTGACTATTGTCACTCCCGATTAGCTGCAGCTCGTTCGATTGGTCCTGCGATAGTATGACCTGCTGCGACCCAAACTGCACATCATCACCCATCACGAGCTGTATGCCGTTGTCTATGTTCAACTGGGGATAGTTTTTCAGCTCATCCGACTGCACGATTTTGTAATACTGTGCCATTTTTCTGCTGCTTATTTCCACCCTGCGGCGGGAGGGGCGAAGCGATAACACTGACTCTCAGAAAGAACTTCTTTCTGGCTGTTATTCGGCCATTTGATTTGTTTTGGTTTGCACCAGGCACAGGACACCAACTAAAGTCAATATTCACAATACGCGACTGTGCACAACAATTTCCTCTGCCTACGCGCTTCTTCAGCGACGCGGTAGGCGAAGGAGGACGCTCGACTGCTCTATCTGACGTTGCTATGACACCCGAGGCCCCCTGGAGGAATCTCGGAGAACTGGTCCGTGTTAACCAACACAATTCACTTGTGCTTCACTTTCCTTACCAACACTGCTATACTGCTGGCTTTCTTTATTCTGAACCTTTTTTCACTGACTAGTGTCCATTAAAATGCATTTCCAATGAAATGTTCGCTGCTATTCCCATTGATAAAACAATATTTACAAGCCTTAACCATTAAAATCTTCCACATTCGCATTCACAGCACATTACTTCGGTTACTATACACGTTTGCTTGGACCAATTCTGCACTGTCTACTCCTGGCCAACCCAGCGGGTTTGGCCCTGCTAGGCACAGCGCTAGCTTATATTCAGCATCACCATATGTCCGTTCGGCGAAAGTGCGTATGCTTTTCATGTATTGCACAGTTTCTTCGGGAAATTATTATACACGGGCGTCAAACTTATGACGTCATAACCGGACTAGTGGGACCACTATTGCCAGAGGGACCACTGAAACATCTACGGGACCACTACTAGAAACCTAATGAATGCGGATTCCATCGATCCGCCATCTTCTTCGCGTGAGACTAGAGATGCAAGGCCGGAATTGGAGCTAGTGAGTTACACCCATCATTTCGGCGAGCCTTCCGATCCGATCCAAATTTCAAGCATGATTTGCTCCTCTTGCAGCATGTATGAACATTTCTCGCGCAAATATTAAGTTTATCCAGTTGATATGTGTATTTGAAATTCAGAATTGTTTTTTACAATTTAAAAATACCTGGGTTTCTATGTCGATCGGAAGATTATTGAGCTCCATAGTGAAACTGTTTTGTTGTTATGAATCAACCAATTGATTCGGAGTGAAATATGCTCTTCAACTAAAAAATACTTATAAAGTTGTTCGTAAAATAAAGTTGCTCATATCAGTGTAAACGAAGTAATTAAAATAATACCTGTTTTCTTTCGGAACCCGGAGCTAATGAAAGGATTTGTTCCTTTGCTCAATAGAGTTTCCATCACCATGTGAGACAGCTTCTGAAAGCGTTACCCCTTTAGAAACGTTTCGTCTGGCCCATCGGGTAACAGTTATATTTGAAAATAAGGCAGTTACCCGGTAAACTCCCCGAAATTAAAATAATTAAGCTTAATTGACTCCAACGTGTTACCAATAATGGAGATCAAAGCAGATCTCCGTGATGTCCAAATCACATTAAAACACATATGTGACAACACATGTTTCACACTATGCTGCTGCCATTAAGTGTAATTTTATTAGCTCCAGGTTTCGGTGGTTTAATCAGTTTACGATCATTCTCAAAATTATACTTCATTGATTGATTTATTTTTAATAATACATAATTGCAATTTTTGTTTTCAGTTTATGGTTATAACATAATGATATTCATTGTAAACGTTAAGAAAAACAAGGTAAACAAAGATGCACGATTTCGCATCAGCGACACATTTCATCCTTCAATCGATAGATCCTTCCAGGATTCAATACCGCTGGCTATAAAAAGAATATATTTCTTTGCGATTGGATCGAACGAGTAAAGCTTGCGGTGCGGTACGCGGACGGTTGGTGCGTCCGAGTTACTTTTTCCTCTTCAGTTCCTCAAAACGACGAGACAGGTCATCGAAATCGATCTCGTCATTGTTACTCTTGTTCTCGTCGTCGTCCGGCACGTCGGGCAAATCTTGTGGCACGTTCGGCAGTGGAGGAAAGTTGAGTTCCGGTGAGAACTTGGACCGTGGCTGAGGTTTCGGTTTTGTGGAATTCTTTATACAAAACAGGAAGACACAGAAAGGGAGAAAAGATGGTTAAATAAAATGTGTTTTAGAGACATCGAACAAGGATAATATATTCGTCTGTTAAACAGTAAATTAACGTCATTTTATACTCACAAACAAATCGCCAAAATACAAGCAAATTTAAATACACAAAAATGTTACAACAGTAAGTTTTCTCTCAAAGCTAGAGTAGGGGTGGTAGGAATTGTAAATTACCTGCATATTATCATCCGGACTCAGCGAAGCATAGGATGGAGGAGGACCACTTGAAGTGCTTGCTCCCTTCTCTTCGTTGATAAAGTTGGAGTTGATGTTCAAATCTTTAATCTCCTCCTTCTCCGAAGAGTTTGGAGGAATGTTGTAGTTAAATGGTGGCGCTGTGGCACTGCCAAAGTTTTGTCCGCTTGGTCCAGCCTAAAAAGAGGGACATTCGTCAAAAAGGCAATTTATACATCAGTTCAGGTGCTGAAGAACTTACCGGATACTGAAACGGTACAGCTGGCGCCGCCACGGGTAGTTGAGGCAAGGGTGGCGGATATGCCACAAACCCAACGGGTGCTGCCACAGCAGGTGCTACAATACCACCACCGCCGCCACCTCCACTACCACCACTTCCTCCACTGCTGCCACCGGGACCAGAACCCCCAGTGCTACCGCTGCCCGAGCCCGGTCCACCAGCCGACCCATCGAGATTATTCTTGTCCGTTAGGTCTATGAGAATATCTCCATCCATAATGCTCGAGCGGTCATCCTTCATTATCAGCGGATCGGGCTCGTATTCTACGTTGAAAATCTTTGCTATCTCAATGAGATACTTCTCCACCAGCAGCTTCGGTGGAGCCTGGATGGCTAACTTATGCATCAGCTTGTCGGACACCTTGTGGGGAGGAATTGCGGCTCGAACCTGCTCGGCGTACTGTTTGCCGTACTTCATGGTGAAAATATCCGAGCACAGCTTCAGCTCCTGCACATCCGCCTGCAGACGCGGTGCCACCCAGATTATGCTGCTGACCGCTTCCTCGATGCCTTCGTCCAGCTCTTTCATTTGCGTTACGAGACCGAACCGTGCCAGGATCAGATCACAGTACATTTCCACTATTTCCATCGCCTCGACCAGATAGTCTTCCCGGATGATGTGCTCTACGCGGATCTTGGCCCGCTCGGGCTTTCCAGCCTGAATATAGTCCGCGATTTCCTTGCGGGCCTTCTGGGCTAGCTCGGTTTTCTTCTTCTCGAGCAACTTCAGCCGATTCACGGCCAGACGAAGGTTCGTCTTCAGTTTGGTATAATTCGGAGCACTGGAAAACATGTTCTCAAAGACACGGTTCTGTTTTTTCCACACACTAAATGACTCACAGAAGTTGTTTTTATATTTATCTCCGACGAAAACACAAATTATGATTCATCACAGGTGGTGAACGTCAACCCCACATTCGATGACATGGCTGTCAAAATGCAATGTAAATAAACGGATGTCACTAGAATCAAGATCAAGAGAGATTTTGAATTGTTTATTAATAATTCGAGTCCTCAGTATGTGAAGATTCCATTTTGGAGATCTACAAGCTCCAGATTTACTAGCAATTTGCATATCTGTGGTTTGCTGATTGTTTATATCCTCACAAATATGCAGAACTATTACAAATTTGGTCGATTCAAAGATCCGCCATGTTGCTCGTCTGGTACCAAAATGTCAAAATAGACTCATTTTTCGTCAATAAAATATCCTGCCTATTGCTTTCCAAATGCAGGTTAGGGCTTAAGGTATAGAATACAAAACTTTATTTTAGTTATTCGCTTCAAATCAATAAATTTCAATTCGTCAAATTTTTCATTTCTTTTTCGTTACACGATTTGTCCAAACGCAGGGAATGGTGTGACCAAGCTACTGTACTGACTATGATTTTGGCCTCCAAAAACGCCTTGCATTTGACTTCTTATCCACTGACGGGTAGCATTAGCAGTCTTCGGCTCGATTACAGTGTAATTTTGGTGTTCATCAAGACAGAGGTCCCAATTTAGATCACTGAAAAAGTAGTCAGATCAAGGAACACAATATCTCGGTGCAAGTCAATCGAGTGAAAGGCATTTAGGCTATCGTAATAAAGTGTGTACATCGCAAGGGTCGGCAATTTGCACGGAAACAGTTCCTGAGTCAAGTTGGATGTAAGTCGAATCTGTTCGGGGTTAAGAAACAATCTGTTACAAAAGGTCTTTCGCTGTCTGTGTTGCTTCGAACACCGAACTTGGTATAAGCTGTTTTTCGGTTTCATGCCGTCACGTAAAAACCTAATTGCTTAAAGTAGATTGCGATGGTTGATCATTAGTTGAGCATTACATTTGGCTCCCGTTCGCCGTGTCAAAGTGTAAGCCTGGTGACATTATGAAGCATTTTATTTTCCTTCTGCTAATGGCAAAAGGTTAGCTGCAAATGCAACCTATGGCGTTGGAGAGCGCCTCTTTGCGGTTTTTTCGTACTAAGGTGCTTGTCCCTTAAAAAAGTTGTATAAGAAACGAAACGTCGGAGCTGATGTGTGCCATCCGTGCAGGGGGCAGGAAGAAGGAGACGGGTGGCACAAAGAACGACATCTCAAGGTGCGATTGCACGACACGGGAATGCTTGCCGAAGAAAGACGACACGCCACGGGTGGGGAAGAAGGGCAGGTTTTCGAGGAGCGGGGTTTGTGTATTGCATGCACAAGTCTACGGGGCGACGGCGGAACCGCCGACTCTGCCACAAATGTTACGAATACCACGGCCATTTGTTGCTGCGGTTTCCGACCGACCGTCGTGGGGGGTGTTTTCGATGTAAAGGTTCATCTGTCAACCCAGCTCGTTGCCGATGCTTTCTAATATCGTACTCGTTGCACATCAAAGTGTGCCGTACTTGCAACGCAGGCAAATCCACAAGACCAGTAGTTCCGCAATCAAGCTGCCAAATTGATAAACGAAAAAACGCACTTTTATTCCAATTTTTTCCCATCCGTTGATAAAACAAATTTATCACACAGGCGAACGTTTATTATCTGCCGGCTGTTTGATCGGCTATTAGTCATGCAGATGTCGATTCTGCATTTCGGCTTTGTGGTGCAAACGTTTCGCTGTGGCCGCCTAGAAAATAACCTAACTTATCTTTGCAAGCCGTTCTTTATTTATGTTTTGACTTAACCGTACCCGAAACACTTTCTAATGAATCTTTGTTTATGGTTATCTATTTCCAAATTTCTTCCAGACCAACAAAATGGACAGTCCGTGTGAGTCGGAGAGCTCACTTGACGGGGGAGCGATGCTTCCACCAAGCCCAGTATCCCGGGAACAGCTGCAAAAACGAATCGAAAGCCTTACCCAACAGAACAAGTAAGTTTTACAATCGTGGAATTGGTCGTTTAGAAACAATCCTACAATCGCTAATCTCGTTCGTTCGTTGCTATATTGTAGGGTGCTGAAGGTAGAACTGGAAACGTATAAAATTCGAGTAAAAGTCATCCAAGAGGAAAACCGTTCCCTACGTCAAGCGTCAGTTATCATCGTAAGTAAACAGGCCAACAGCAACAACAATAATTGTAATGTACACCCAACCGTGGGCGGAGGAGGGGAGGTTGTGACCGCATCTCTTGCCTGTAACTGCATCATCCGCTACACTAATGGAAACTATGGGCGGCGGGTCGTGCAGTTGCATCTGGGGATTGATTGATGTGGTAATCGGCGATTTGATTTCAATCCCGTGAACAAGCATTCTATCAGCACCGATTGGGAAAGGGTGTGTTGTGATATTTATATTTACAACCGCTTATCGCTTCGTCGTGCGTTTCCTTTTATTTCTACATTTTTTAGCAAGCAAAAGCCGAGCAGGAAGAGGAGTACATTTCCAACACACTGTTGAAAAAGATACAAGCGTTGAAGAAGGAGAAGGAAACGCTGGCGCATCACTACGAGCGCGAGGAGGAATGCCTCACCAACGATCTGTCGCGCAAGCTCGATCAGCTGCGGCAGGAGAAGTGTAAGCTGGAGCAAACGCTCGAGCAGGAGCAGGAGTGTCTCGTCAATAAGCTGATGCGCAAGATCGAGAAGCTGGAGGCGGAAACGTCCGCCAAGCAGAACCACCTGGAGCAGCTTCGGCGCGAGATGGTGGAGCTTGAAAATACGCTCGAACAGGAGCAGGAGGCGCTGGTGAACAAGCTGTGGAAGCGAATGGACAAACTGGAGGCGGAGAAACGTTCGCTGCAAATCAAACTCGATCAACCCGTCTCGGATCCGACCAGTCCAAAGTAAGTTTCACGTTGGTACTAACATAGCAGGCATTGATTAGTTTTTTTTCTTCTTTACATCGAAATAATCCTTCTTTGGTAAAAACTTTCAGAGAGATAAGCAATCATCGCAATGAAAATGGCAACGATACTGCCTCGCAGCTAACGGCGCACATTACAAACTTGCGCTCGGAGGTGGACCAGCTGCGCAGCAATCTGGCGGCGGCCGAGAAGGAGAGCAAAGAAAAAACGCAGCAGTACGCGCACGAGGAGAAGTGCATACGCGAGGAGAACAAACGGCTGCAGCGCAAACTGCAGCTGGAGGTCGAGCGTCGCGAGGCCCTCTCGCGGCATCTGTCCGAGTCGGAGTCGTCGCTCGAGTTTGAGGACGAGCGGCTGTTCAACGAGAACGTGTCGGCCCTCGCTAGCCAACGTCCGATCAGCCCCGGTGGGCTGGCGCGCTGCATCACGTGCGGACAGCTGGTCAGCCGGCGTGCCAGTGAGCGATTCATTAAGCCGGCAATCCCGATCGGACTGAACACATCCGCACCGAACGTGCTTTCCTCGCATTCGTCCTCGGTTGGTGGTGGTGGTGGTGTCGGTGGTCTGTTCCCGCTGCTCGGTGCTGGCAGTAGCAGCAGTAGCGTGGGAGGTGCCGGCGTTGGTGGTGGCGGTGGCAGCGGTGCTGGCATGAGTGCCACTTCGCTCAACAGTAGCATCGGTTCGTCGAACTCGAACAACACTAGCAGTAATATTTCCTTCACCGGAAATTCATCCTTCGTCCAGCCGGCCAGCCCGATGGACACCTCGATGTGTAAGGACTAAGAGTGCAGACGAGTCAGCGAGTCATCTGTGGCAAACGTGACAACTCATCGGAACTTGGGTAACGTACACTGGTTAAAAATGACTTTCTCTTGGGCGCTTGCAATGGGATTCCCTCCAACCTGGGAGGAGCTTGGAGGTAGAAAAGCAGCAGTTAAGTGGTTTTGATACAACTTTAGAGTCAATGGTGAATCCATCATCTGAAAATACAAAACCTGACTTCACACAATTTCCAAAGCAGATAAAGATCCCTTTTCGCGAATGTTGGTTCCACTCGATGAGATGCGATTCCAAAACACCTTATGCAGAATATTGTGCATAGAGAAGTGTGTATCCCCTTGTTTTCCGTTGCAAAACTTGTCTCGAGTAAGGCAGCATAAAGATACGGAACAGCATACTATGTTCTAAATTATTCTACTACGATCATAAACCATCAATTTGTTGTCTGTGGTGGGCGTACGTTTTTTTGTGAAACAAAATTCATTTTCATCGTGCAAGAAAATGGACGAGCTGCGACTAGAAAAAACAAAACGCGGGAAGAAGCAGTAGTATCAACGAATTTGTTAGGCAGTAAGCAAAACAGTTCCCTGTTAGGCTAAGGTGCAGGTCCACATCCTATGCGGCCAGATAAAACAAGTTTGTTCCGTGCTGAAACGTCCACTCTTTATTTCGCGTTTGGTGAATTTTACGTGATGGTAGTGGATTACTTTTTTCAAAGGAATTCGTTCTGTTACTAGTTGTCATAATCGTGGTAAGGATAATCGCGTGTGGATGTTTGTGAATGAGAAAAAGAGAGTGAGTGTACGAAAATTCAAGGGAACCTGTCGAGGATAAAATTAAAAAACCATCGAATTTAGTTGGCAAAAAACAACATTCATTTCAAAGGTTGATTCAAATCAACGATGCACTAGAAGCACGAAGTACTTATAGAGGCCAGATGGTGGGATGAAGTATAATTAATATTTTCGTTTTTTTTTCTCTAAATGCAATTTTATCGAAATTTGCCTTTTCTGCCATCGCTCTGGGTTGAACTGTTCACTAATCTACGTTAAGAAAGGTTACTCGCTTTGTTTATGTTACAATCGTAACCATTCAATGGTGATTAGTTAACATCGGGAAGGATGGAAAACAGTCGGGTTCTTATCAAGAATGTTTCTCCCATAGTGATGAATAAATACTACGAGACGAATGATAGGCCTTCAAAAGTCAAGAAAATCCTCAATCGTTCATTGGACTGTTTTCCTTTAACATGTTCGAACACCACTTGTTCTACTTCCCAGATCGACTCTCTAATTCCCTTCCACGGCACAGGACGGAAAGAGCTCGGTAGTCATCGTGTCTTGTGGATTGTGGTCGAATGTCGCTAGATCGAATGGGGGTGGGCAAAATGAATTGGCGGAAATTCACTTCTAAAGTGTGCTAGGTAAATTAGCTTTGAACCACATTATGCCACAGTCAGATTGAATAGTTAAGAAACAAGAAAAAATAAAAACACAATTAAATCCAGTTCAATATAAAACACAGGAATTAACTACTAAAACTTGCATGCCGTTCTCCAAAAGTCACACAGCAAAGATTTGTAGAGAAGAAGGGATGCCGAAAAGTGCCGCTCATCCGCGTGCAAAAATAGCCACAAGTTCTATTCATAGCAAGTAAGATAATTTCTTAGTTAGTAGCGGTAACAAAATATCCCAAACTCAAGTAACCACCATTTCAAGCAGCAGAAAACCTATACGCGGCACAGGCTTACCATGTCCATCGTACGTACGCTGGAGATCGATGCGGGAAAGATGTAAGGCGGCAGTAAATTCTATAAAAGATACATAAACATTCACACTTCACTTGAACCATGCTAAATGGCGCAAAACATATGCACACGGATAAAAGCAAAAATTACTACATCTCTCCGTCACTTCCAATCTTGTTGCAACTGTTATGTTAGTGTTGTGTAGTATGAAATAATCCAAGAAAAAATAACACGTGGCAAGACAAATGGAACTCTATCTCAATGTAAATCGATGGCAAACGCATGTGAAACGTGAAAAAAGAGAACACAACATATAGATTCATATGAAGTGAACGAAGCATACTTGCAAATTCGGAACGGATAGTAAATAGTATCTAATGAAAGTGTTAATGCATGCGTTCGAATGATATAATGAATTGGTGAACATGAACAGACAGTGTTGGAAAAATGGGGGAACTATTAGGATTACTAGAATAACTTGCAACAATATTTACAAATATCTATCATACATGGAATGCGACGTGTTTATATTTTGTCTGAACTTTGCTTTCGTTTGTCTTGTACAGCTGTCTCTTAAAAGAGAACTCCTCGTTAACTATATTTACAAGTATGCCTGTTTGTACGTTTCTCGTACATTCAATTATTCGTTTACATATTATGTTTTTTCTTATTCGGTTTTTCGCGTATTCTACCACCGGCTTATGATAGTTAACGATTTAAAGTACTTTGCTTTCATTATATAGTAGTGTTTTGGTTCCCTCAAACAAATCTGCATAAATTTCGTCATGTAACACCGGAAATCAGAAATAAAATAACAGAATATTGATCATGAGCCAATGAGTAACTGGCAGAGCGAATGTGCGTAACGTATATAAAGTTTCGATAATACTTTCCAGCAACAGTCCTGTAACTGATCCTAAGTGTCCAAGTGGATAACGTTGTGTTCGGCATAGAGTTTAGGCCATAAATGTGATTCTTGAAAATGACTACAATTAATGTTAAAATTGTTCAATCTGAACTTGGTCGACGGGGGAGATTTGTTGTTGAAAGATGGGCTACGGACAGGAGTACATCCCGGGGCGGTGTGTAGTACGAAGCAGTATGTATGCTTCGAAAATTTCCGATGTCCATTAGTAACGTGATAACAGAAACAGGAATTTCCTATAGATGCACGTTTGTCCAGACACTCTCAACGTAGCATGTTCTGTAAGGGAAGAGTAGAAGGGCTACAGGACTACATGCTGATTGAATTTCTTTACACGTCTTGTTTACATGCCCATGGAGGATCGAACGTATTTGGAAGAGTTTCTACAATTTATTCATAGGTAACAGCTTAAAATGTAATCATTCTTATCATTATTACTATGATTATATATTATCGCTTTTATATTATTATTACATTTATTGCTATATTTTAAAAAAGCAAGAGGAACGAAAAATAAATAATGGTCAATAGACGACGTTTTGTTTCATGGTGTAATTATAACAAAACAAAATCTTTACTTTAATTATTACTGCAAAATCGGACACGCGTAACGGTAGAGTTTCAAGATGACAATAAATATGCAATTGAAAGAAACATACGGAAACCAAAAAATTCCTGCCGTAACCACTTATTGAAACATTTAAATTAGTGTTGCTTTTCGCTATGATTAGATGTGGTGTAGGCAATTCTACAGAAACTGAAGTAAAAACAATTGTTGGAAAACAACAAATACCGCGGTAGCAACAAGCAATTAGGTGAGTGACATGGTAAAACTAATAGAAAGTAAATGAAATAGTGCGTAATTTAGAATTTCTTTTAATTTTTGTCACACAGCGTGTGGCGGTTGGAAAAATTCGAACACATCCTCTGTCAACGTTGGCTGTCAAATGGGGCGAACTTAAAGAGGTATGTCAAACGGAATGAGCCTACCTACTACGCAACATCCTTGAAAGAGGATGAAAAATCAAAACATTGCAGCTAAGTAGTTGGCACAGATTTTGCGTGGTGTGTCAGTTGAGTTCGTGAATTCGTAGCTTGGAGACGTGTTTGGAAAGTACGGTGTAGTGATGTGGACAGCAGAACTTGAAGAACGTTGCCACTAAATTGCCTGCGGCCTGTGTTACGGGGTGGAACCGGACTTTCCGCGCCTTTGCGTTCGAAGTTAATGACGTCGTGCGTTTGGACTCTGCCATCGTACGATACGCACTTCGCAAGGCAAAGGGACATCGAATACCACGGATGCCATTGGCGTGAGCAAAAGCGTGAAGAAGTGTGACCAAAGTGTGTGGTGTGTGAGAAAAGTGAAATTAACCTACTTCCGCCGTATCCGCTGCGACCGGAACTGTGAACGGAACACGGCATTCCATTGCATCGGTGCACGGTTCGATGTCGCAATCGCAAAAATATGCGTTCGAGTTTGGGCATCTGTTGAAGAATAATGCTAGTAGCAGCATGCCCACCGCCAACAACATAATGCCGGAGCACCCGAACGTGTTGAGTTGGACGAGCGAGAATGTCAGCGAATGGGCCCGCAAGGAAGGGCTGTCGCGGCGCATCACCGAATGGCTCGCCCGTGAGGACATCGATGGCCGGTGTCTGCTGGCCTTTACCGAACAGGATATGCAGGATCTTCCGCAGCACTGTGCGTCGGAGCTGCGCTTCGGTGATATCAAGCGATTCTGGTTCGCAACACGCATGCTGCAGCGCCAAAGTCTCGCCTCGCTAGGACCGTTGGGGGTGATGAGCGGTATGTGGAATAACCCGGTGGTCGGTGGCGAATATCTACTGCACGGAGGTGATATATTGCATCCCGCGCACCACCACCATCCCAACCATCCGCACAATGGTCCTGCCAGTGCGGCCCACGGTGGCCCGGTTCATCACCACCATCATCATCTCCTATCCAGCATGGGGACGAGTTACGGTTCGGTCGGGTTTAGCTACAGCGATCTGGAGCGTATATCACCGCCAATGTCCATCGACGGATGCGCCACGTGCATTCAGCCGGAGTTTTTCAAAACGATGATAAGTCTAGGTACGTGTTCAAAATATATTTCAACATCTTACAGGCAAATACTGCACCAAACAGGCAGATAAAACCACAGATCGAAAGAGATCATGTTTGATTGCCACGACGCAAACCCTGATGCATCACGCTGCAGTGCGGGCCGCCGTACGTTGGGTCACGGTGTGTAGTTCGATGGCTATTGCATCCAATTGAACAGACCGCCCGAAGAGGGGAAACCTTTCGGTAGCCACTGGCTGCATAATGCGTATAATTCCCTTCGCCACATACGAGAACATACGAGAAAGAATTTAATTGAGAGTACATCGCACCCTCGCGTTCGCGTTTTACAAACACACAAATGTTCCATCTTATCCGTAGAATCCATCCGCGGACTTATTGGGTGTCCTAAGGGAGGATCATACATGTCCCACTGAAATCACTTCCATACCATCATTTGGTGGAAACACGGCAATCTACACGGCGTGAGATGTCACGAGCACGACTCATCCGCTTCCGGTGGTGGCCGCTTCTAACTCAATTTACCTCGCCTAACAAATTGGTCCGGTTTTGTTCGACACGAGATCTATTCATATTCGAAAGGATGGGTTTCGATTGGGGAACGAAAGAAAATTCGTACGCTGTGAGGACTACGAAACGCGATGGTCAAAAATAGAACAAATATAATTTTACCACACGCGAACGTGGGTCGATTGGGAACAATGAAATGGAAAAGCCGTAGACGGGTAGACATTTGTTCGAGCCTATTTTTGGGGCACCACAATCCGTGGCTTGTCATGCAACTTAAAACTGCAGTTCACCTTTAAACGGGCGAATAAAAAAACAAAAGAAACAAAAATCAATTACCGGATGAATAAGCGAGGTTTCGGATATTTCTTATCAGATATCGTTTGAGAGATACCCAAGGGCTTATCTCCCGTACATGAAGCGAACCATTTTATCAGTTGTTTTCAGGTTCTAGCATGTTGCAAAATATATTTCGGGTATTGGTACGCACAGTGAGAAGAGGGGGGAAGGGAACACCAGAGAGGAAATGCGGAGCAAGTCAGCATTTTAATCCTGTTGAAAAATTATTTGGTCAAGTTGCGATATTTGATAGAAATGAAATTACATACCACTTGAAGGAAGAAGTCAGCAAGAAACCATTCCGCAACATAAGGTTCACTGATTGGGGTTGATGGCCCTTCGGAAAATTGAAACTGCAAAGTATTGATTTTCTTTTTCAGCGCAACAATATCCGCTGATGTTTTTGTACGTTCAATATGCGGTTTTTCCAAAGTAGCAAAAAGAAATATGCAGTCGGTAACCTTCTATTTTAAGTGGCCTTCAGTTTTGTTCTTGCAATGTACTTGTACTATACATTCTATATTTATCAAGGATACAGTACACAAAATGTAGCTTTTGATGATGATTACAGTTGATTAAGGGAACTTAGAAGTTTTTAACGGTTAAATAAATTCTAATAATGGTAATATGTTTAAATTCATGAAAATGTAGCGTGTCTATAAGGATGCATAAGAACAACTCGTACACATTATCTATTAATTGAATTGTGTCTTACACTAGCATGAAGTAATCAAGTTCTTGATTTTAGTAAAAAGTTCTAGAACTTCGGTTTTCTCTTCCATATATATATTTTTTATCCAATACAAGAATGAATGAAATTTAATTTTCACCGTCCAATCTTGTTGCGCGCATTATCTCAATCGACACGGATTAAGGCCTGATTATCCTGGTTTACCGACGTCACACGAAACCTTGTGCGTTCGATTCCGTCCGTGTCTTCGACGATCGATTAAACGCTTGGTTTGCGTCAAAAGGAATTCCTCTTACTCGAGGTCGAACTAGTAAAAAACGTAACCAAAGTTTCATACACGGCTGTTCTAATTACGCTAAACGAGACAAGAACTCTCCAAAAACGCATTAACTTTACCTCACCCTATGATGGATTATGATGAGTGGAGAATGAAGTTTAGGGCAATAATTAATAACTCTTGTAGTAAACTGCGTCATTGGGTTGAGGTTTGTCGTTTTTAGCACCTGTTGATTCGCCATTCGCTGTGCTGTGTTTATTTTGGAAGCGGACGGATTGGTTGCGGCCCCATTATATACCCTGTGGACTGTGGAGTAAATCGATGCGGAGGGTGGATTTATTAATTTGCTCACGTTTTCACGATGCACATTACATTACGGGTTTGTTTTCCAGTGCCCATTTACTATCCATCGGCTCCCCGATCGGACTTGGAGGACACTTTGACGAATCGAAATAGAGAGCTGTCTTGTCCGATTCGCTTGCCAACACCGGTGAAGGCACGCGTCGACCTTAATTCGATTTTCAAAGACATCTGAGGTCTTCCCTTGTCCAACCACGCTGTGTGTGGGATGTATGCTCAATGTTAATATTATTTACTTTTAATACCTCAAACAGTGATTGACCACCACCGAGCAGCTCTAGCAAGATGTTCCCATTTCGTACCGTTTTGCTCGTAATTTTGCTCTTTACCTCCAACAACCCCCGTCACGATGTTTTGACACCCTTTAACTTAATCAGCGGGTGTTTATCAGGATTGTTTTCGGATCGTTTCATTGCGACGATTGCGCGGCCTGAGTGGTGGGGGAACTTAAAAAAATAAAACAGATGATCAACAACGTAAAATGTGCGCCTTTTCTCGAGGGCCTTTGGTTCGCGGGGTGTGAACGGGGCCAGAGAAGTAAACAAATGCCATTCAACGTCTTCGTGTATTGATGGTGATCGAAGGTGAACAAACACGACCACAGATTCGAGATTGTTTATGTCGTTTGCTTGTCGAGGCATTTCTCGAACATCGTCATCATAAGGCGTCAACACTCGCGTGAATCATGTTTTCCGGATTCCACATTCGAAAGCATGATTCCGTCAAAGGTTGAAGTCCACCGAGGACGGTGCACACGTTGTGGTCAGGAGTCTTTCACTACCTAAAGTCCTCTTGACAAAAGCATGGGAATAGTCGTCTGGAATAAAACACAAGACACGGGCCTTTTGTTTGCGCCGTCGTCCTTCATCTGTTTATCGTCGTGTTGATACGTTGCCCGCCTGGTATGAGTAATTCCGATGTTCCGTCTGGTGCAAGGAAAGCCATCTCTGCCATATGAGAAACGATAAGATAAAACAGCGTTTACTAACCACCTGGACGGAAGTAACCGTAGAGTCTGTTGCTAGCATCAACCCCGGTGCTGTGCCCTTCCCCTCACCACCCGCACTGGGGTCGACGCATTCCAATTATTCACACACGCAGCGGTCACCAGCGTGTCTCGGGCCGAATTCGATAGATTTTTATCTAAACCAGGGGTTGGCAAACTATGACTCGTCAACGTATGTTAACTCATGAAATATGTTGATGTTTCATGTTGGATGTTTCATGTTGAATCTTGATAAACTTTATCTTGATACGCTAACAGCAGTATTTTTTCAAAATACAATACCACTGCGTTTGGGTAGGGATTCGGGTTCCTAAGATCGTGAAATATGATTTGCTAAAGAAGAGTGTATGTCGACTCATGAAATATGTTGATTTTTCATGTTGGATATTCCATATTGAATCTTGATAAACTTTATCTTGATACGCTAACAGCAGTATTTTTTTCAAAATTCAAATAATAAATAACGAATACCACTGCATTTGGGAAGGGGTTCCTGTTCTTAAGATCGTGAAATATTATTTGCTAAAGAGGAGTGTATTTTCACTAAGAAAACATAGATTAGAGTAGTTTAATTTACCGATATGGCACCGAAATGTAACGGTGTTGTTACACTAGGCAATTTCTAAATTTATGCATCTTATCTTTTCGTTTAAGGTTTGTTTCTGATGAATATATCTTGTTTTTAAATTTAACTTTTGATTTTTTTATTGTTTAGTCAAAAGAGTTGCAAAATTATTGCGAAGAATTGTGACACAATTTAAAAAGCTGATTGGAACTGAAAAAGATTTTCTACAAGTTAGAGTATAAATTGATACTTAGATTCTTCTTTGTTGGGGTAACGTCCGTCTTCGGCCATGCTTGTCCAATGAGGGTCTTACTAGATTTGTTCCCTTCGTGCACGTGGATAGTCCTCTCGTACGAGGAATGATAGAATTGGTTGCGGAAATTTTGCCTTTAGTTAAATCAATTGTATGAATTAGCCAATGTACAACAAAATCTCTTCATCAAAAGAATTCTGACAAACTAAGGATTGTGTTGAACTATTTAGTGAATTCAACATTTGCGTTTCTATAAACATAATGTTTCAAATGTTGTGAAGCTTAAATGAGATTTATGGGAAATGAGCAGATATTCCCAAATTTGTATCCCTGTAATAAAAACAAGTTTGCCAACACCTGACTAAAGCAAACGAATTGGACAAGCCGAGGCCCTCCCACTTTGTTGCCATTTGTTGGCTCCGTTCGCGGCCATCGGGAAAGGCATTAGGTTAGGGTTAACTTTAACACCTCGTACCCTCGTGAACCATGTTTGTTGCCGTGCGGTTGATAATTTTCGAGATAATAGGAAAAATGGGTTTAAGATAATCCCTTGTGGCAGAAGTGTGCTACCTGTTGATTCGATTGAGCATTTCTTCTAGGGAACAAAACGACGGGTGATTTATAATCTAATTTGTAAACTCATGCAAGGCAAGAAAAAGCTGCCACGCAGTAGTAATCATGAAATGGAGTTGATG
>KE525277.1:95592-139474 GCA_000441895.2 Anopheles sinensis | reverse complement strand
GGTCATAGTCGTTCATGCGAAACCACAAGAAAGGTCCGAAGAAGATGGAGAGACCATAGAAGAACCTTCTGAAGAATTTTCCGGAGACGATGCAGATGAAGATGATTCAGTTGAGCCTGAAACCAATCCCTTCCATCCAGTGACCCACCCAAACCATCACCTTGTAACAGCAAACGATGTTCTGAAACCACCTGCTGATGTGAAAGCCACGAACTAAAACTTCTCATGAGATAAAAGATGTAGAGTTATTGAATAAACCTAGCTGCTTGTGAATAGTATTAACTTTGGGTAATTGTAAGTATTATACAGACAATGCAAAGCTTTCAGTTGTGACATTTTCGAAAAAAACATATCCTTATACGCGGAAAAAATACGTTTTGTTACATATGCTGACATGGCGTGGGCACCAATTATTCTACTGTCTTATAGGTACCAAGTATGTTGAGCTCTTCTGTTCCTCATGCATGGTAGGTTGCTACTAAATGTTGATGTCATCAAACGCGTCTGTTTTTACCTTCGTTTTTTATACGTGCACCATTAATATTATGATAATGCGGGCATTTAAAAATAAATTTTTCAATTGAATGAAAGAATCATCACTGATTATCTTATTACTTATTTTAAATGTCGAGATGTAACCGATTTGTGGAAAAAACAACCAACCACACGAGACTGGACGTGTAAGATCAAATAATGCAAATAAGCTTCTTCAAAATTCAAACCGATAATCCAACGGCTCGATGTTGATACTGTTGCATACCCAAAGGCGCAAATATTAGTATTAAAAATTGAAACTGCAGCTCATTAATAACTGATTATACATTCAACCGTTTATTTCATGTCCTAAAAAAACAGGAGATATTTTAGACAATTTCTTTCCAGATCTGTCAGTTAACACTGAGATAAATTGATATGCTGAATTAAACATTTATTTTTCCGATTACAAAAATGGTAGAAACAGACCAATGACGGGCACCTTTGTGTACTAGATCGGCACGATTAAGTCCACCGGCAACGGTTTACCAGGCATTCCAACGGCTCGCAGTAGCGGCACCTGCGGGCCATCCGGCGGCAGCACCACGTCCGGCCCAGCTGTTCCATCCGGCACCGGCTCCGGCAGCTCCCCAACGGTTCCACGGGTCCGTTCCGGCAGCCCAACGGTTAGCGGGATCGTATCCTGGAAGATAAATTGCGGTACACAAAACAAAACCCCCATTTATATGTCACAATCATATGAACCTGGGCGGGCAGTGGTCATGTCATTACGGTTGTTGTAACCACGGTTCCAGGCGGACGGGTGGTTCCAGGCGGCCTGATGGTTCCAGGTGTTCGGGTGGTTCCAGGTAGCGGGGTCCCGGTTCCAGGCGCTCTGCGCATTCCAGGCGTTCGGGTTGTTCCAGGCCGACTCGGCCTGATCCAGACCGTCGGTACGGCCACCACTGTTTGCCTGCTGGCCAGACTTGTTGTCAGCCGGAGCGGCACAAACGGCAGCAACCAGGGCGGCACCGATGAGCACAAACTTCATCATCTTGCTAGGTAGAGTTGGAGTTGGTTGCAGATTGCAAACACTGAGAATTGGGAGCTAGAACACGATACTGCTGAACTGCTTGTTCGACACTGGATGAAAGTTAAGCTAATTGGTAAGCTTTATATAGGGACAACGTTTTCCTTCGCCTAGTGGTACACCTAGCTCGATGTTTGGCCAATGTGGTGGTCGCCTAGGAAGGGATGCACTTTAGTAGCACCCGTTACTAAGCCCCATCTGCGTGACGTCTCCGCAGGCTATTGGATGAGTGAAATATTCAATGCCGCGTAGAAGGAGGAGAACTTTATTCTAATCGACCCGCCCGGTCCAATCGTACCCAGCGCCGGACCAACGCCGGTCTGAGATTAAACGAGCCTCTCCGGAAAAGGTTAAAGTGAACCGAATGCGTCGAATCGACCCCCTTTTCCAGGAGAGACGCCCGACGAAAGACCAACGCCATTGCCACGGCCGGGGACGGTAGTAGCTTACACCGCTCAATGTTAATTGTGAAGATAATTTAAACTAATGCTGTGCTTTATTTACTTTATGGCGGTGCGGCACACTAGCATTGGGATGACTTTTCACGCTCTTCGCCGCACCGGAGCTTCCAGCGCCCAGGTGATGATCGTGGTCCATTTATCATCCGTTCCGTGGCATGGGCATGGATTCGATTAATAGCTCGCCAAATAATTAGTCGCACATTACTGGCGAACAGTTTACTCGACGATAGCGTATCGATTATGCTGCCTGGGGTCCCTTCCGGAGATTCCTACTATTTGCCGGTGGATCGAGGATCATCTGGGTACATGCGTCAGTGCAGGGGAAGACACTTGCCTGACAGCGCAGATGATTGATGATCGATCTTAACCTCGGCGGTTCTGGTTATGGTGTAATTATTTGGCGAGAAGTCCAACCGTTCACTGGCAAATGTAATTGAAATGAATGAAGACATTACCTTATTACAAACAATTCATTTTTCACATAAATAATTGGCAATTTTTCATGATTTATAACAAGGAACAGTGAGATCACTCATAAAGAAAGAATTAGATATCGTTAATCGATTACCAATTTATTGTTCCCATCCCTGTCTAAAATAGTGTTTTATTCTAATATTCTTTACATACAAATCTAATGTTTCTTGAAATGCAGAACAAATTGATTCATAGTATTATTTCGCTGAAAATGTTAACGATCATATAACGAGGAAGCAAAACAAAATGTCAGGCTGGACACAATTCCACCAACAACATGTGCTTCATTTGCGCCATATTGCTTGATCAATGGCATCTTTCATTTTCGACCTATCGACCATCGCAAGGGAACGACTTTGCACGCGTGTGTTCCGCAAATACGTTGATCGCCAGCAAATGTAGTACGATTCAGCTGGAGGGCCCAGTGCTCTTTGGCGCAAAACCGAGAGGTACACTTTAAGTAAATGAAAAATGTGATACGTAATTGCTGTGTAGGTCGCGAGATTAGGCCGTGGGAGTCAACAAAACGCACCCGGTAACCAGCGCCATGCAGCTCAACAAATAATAATCGTTTGATTAGCATAAGCGATGAGCACGGCGGGTCAATAAAAAATAACACCAAACAAAATATGAGCCATCTTTGGCATTTTCACTAATCGTCGCCTCAACCAGTGGTAAGGAGTTGGTGATAATTAATGAGCATCCACTCTGTGGTGCCGATAAAACGGCATGACAATTTCAAGAATCAGCCCTTTTTAGAATCGGAACAGGTGCATTTTATCTGTTAGTGTCCAAGGGATTAGGATACTCTCGCCATATACGAACCAATTTTGCATATTTATCCTTACTCAGATATCCTGGAGATGGATTTCATCGTGTCGTAACGTTCGTAATTTTGTTCCCGGATCTGTGCTTTGAAATGAGTCCTAAATTTAAATTTTATATTTGGTTTATAGAATTGTAGTCCTAGTTCTTTAAAATGGCTGCAAGTGATAGGCCGGAGAACATTCGTAAATAAGATGATTACAAGATATTTTTCTGATTTATATGTTTAATATCACGTTCAAATACAATCAAAAGTTCTGGTGGTACCTAATCAACCAACCGCTAATAATTTACAGTCGTAAATTAACCTTACTAACATTACTTATCTTTAGCGAAATTTTAAGCAATACCTATTCCGAAGTTTAGGGTCCACTATGTTCTGCGAGACTGAGATTATTATATTAAAGTTGTGTAATCAACGTTCCTTCCGACACACACGGTCAGAAATACAAAATATTGACAATATTTATATTTCAGACAATATTTATGATTCATACTCCTAACTCAATATGAAATCATATCAGTATGATACAGTATAGGCTTTAGCTAGGATGTTGTAGACTGCTTAGTCTAGCTCTAGGTAATATAATGCCACCTTCATAGTAAATGGCACTGGAAGTGTTAATGTTTTAATTGTTAAATTATATAATTAGCCTACAATCGTTTGCTGAACTAAAAACCATAACCAAATTCCGTTATTTTCTGATTTAAAATGAATTTGAGTGCCTAAAGCGCCTCTGATGGCAATATTTGGTACTACTCACTAGAATGTCACTTTTTATGTAAACAAGATTATTGAATCAAAGTTATACTTGCTTTGAAAGGTTGGATTACTGGGCTTTTGACAAGTCCAAAGAAATGCCTTTTTTGACGATATCTGCTGTTCGTATCGTCTGTTTTTATATTTACGAGAATCCGAGTGTTCCTAAATATTGCAATGACATTGATTAACCGGTATTTATTTTGTATATAACGTATTTGCTGCATAAAATGCATATTTATTTCACTTTTAATAATGGTACACGTCAAGATGGTGCTATGTTTATCTGTCAAATCGGGTCACTTGGGTCAACCTTGAAAGCAACCTTGCCTCCCGAGGAGGAACATTGCCTTTTTTGGATTGATCGTCGTACATTAAAAATTATATATATCCAGTTTTCGCGTGTTCGGTGCAAAATTTTCGGCCGGCTAGGCGTTAGTTGCATCGCGAACGGTGTGGTCGTATGTAGGTAAGCGCGGGCTGGTGCCAAGCATAATTCGCGGGGCGAGCGAAAGGAAATGCTTATCGCGCTTCGGTGCAGTGCCGATTGATAAACAAGACTCGATTCCGTCCCCAGCGCAGCTTATCGGTGTGTTTTTTTTCCTTCAATTTCTTGTCTGTGTCGTGCCGAGCTCTGCTGCTGCTGCTGCTGCTGCTGGGGCGTTGATACTTCAAACGCAGTGTTCGGCGCGTGTGGCGGTCCTGTTTGTCGAGAGAGAAAACCCAGCAGCACCAGATCGGTCCGTGGTGCGTCCGCAGCGCACAGTTAAGTTTAGTACGTGCGTGTGGGAAGTGTGACGGATACCGATGCTATAGTACGAGGCGAGTCGGTGGTGCGCTAAAACTTGGCATAATTTATGCTGAAACCCGAACCAGTGTGACGGAACAGCAGGGCAGGGCGCGGTGGCGATAAGGCGTTGAAGTGGCTGGCCAGGAGAACATGTCTACTACGTTCGGATCACGTAACGCGTCCGGGACATCGGTCCTTACACGGGATCGGTGAAACATTCGGGATGTTTGAGGTTATGCTGCGTGTGCGCCATCGGCCGGATGAAGCGGTGACACAGGATCAAGATTACGCACCCGAAAAAAAAGGGGGCGGAAGAGCGATAACCTGATTTCGGGCGTTGATCGTCATGACGAAGTCCGCGAACGGGTCCGGATTTCGGACACCGAGGTGACCAACGTTCCTCCTGCTTCAGGTGGAGGAGTCTCTGGCTTGGTGGGCGAGTTCGAGTGTGGGTGGGTGGTATAATGGATTGAAGATCGTTCGCGCTTCTCCCTGTCACCTTCCACCTGCCCCCTCCTTTAACATCGCAGACCAGTCGTCGCTGGCCGGAGAACGTGCTGAAAATATTTGACCAAGGTCTGCCCCAACAGCGGCGCGCCGCAAGTCAAGTGAGAGGCGCTGCCAGGTGCGAACGCGTTTGCGTAGATCTACGTCGACGTCTTGGGCCTCTTGGGAGGGAAAAGAGTATTGGCCTCCCCTAAAGGAGAGATGTGATTTTGTGACGGTGACGAGGAGGCGCGGTTTACTAGCGAGACATTCTGCCCCCCTCACCCCCATGGGGTTGCTGTGGTAAAACTACTTCACAACTAATGAAACTACTTCTGGTGTGCGCAAGTGGTACGTTCCCTTTGCCGCCACCGCCACCGAAACGGCACTTACCGCCGTGTGCAAGATAATGTTTATTTTTTTTATTCTTCCCTCTTTCTAGTCGTTCCGTCGCTCTCACTTTTGCAACGTGCCTCATCAGCACAATCGACGGCGACGGTGACGGGGCCGGGGTTTGGGTGGCCATCGCCACCGACTGCTTGCTTGGCCAGCGCCCCGGCGGACGTGCGGGCCCGAGAAATTGGGTCATCCACGGTGGACGGTCCACTTTGGCCCGCGTGCTCTGATAGCAATTTGATTTTATTTTTATTCACCACCGCTGGATGTTGTGGGTTCATCGTTTGTTTTTTCTTCCGCTGGCGGTCGCCTGCGTGTGTGTGTGAGTGTCTCACTTTTACTCAGGATTCGGCGGCTGGAGAAAGTTGGCCTCCGCCCCGGCGAGAATGCCACCATCTCTTGAACATTATTTTTTTCTTCCGTCAAAATGGTTTGTTTAGCAAAAACGGATATGCAGAACAACACCGCCCCATCCAAAAGGGAAACAAAACACAAAGGGAAGCAGTTCTCGTGTTCCGCGAGGGTTTTCTTGCGAGAATCCACCAAACGTCACCGAAAGGGGGGAAAACAAACATCCAGCTTTATTTACCACACACAATTGCCGGCTTCCGAGGCTTCCAAGGTTTTTTTGTGTACGAAAAAGGGCAAGATTTGTGTTGTCGTTTGCAGCAAGGCCTTCCGTCCCCCGGGTGTGTGTTACCGGTATTTACTGGACCTTGCTGTGTCCTGCTGCTTGACGGATTTGGTAATTTTTTTTAAATTTTCACCCGTCACTGCAGTCAGTTCCGAATGCAATTGATAGTACACCAACCGGGAAGGAATCGTGCGCACACAAACACAATTTCCATCCGTCTCGGAACGTGTGCCAAATCCGTCCTTCTCCAATAGACGCAGTGTGTGTTGGCACAAATGGACGGGGACGCGCTTGTGATCATAAGGAGAACAACACGGAGGAGGCTCCACCCGGTGATGCGGTAGATGATGTCAGTACATCACCGCTAAGATGTTCCTGTGCATAGCAGGCTGTGCGTTCGTTTGTTGCTAAACGGTAAAGAGCGGTCGGGTGTTGTCTCCCGGTGGCAGCGGGAGGAAAAGGCATCTTGGCCTGCTGAAACAAAGCAACCAAAGCCGGCGAACGCTGCTTGCTTTGCAATCTGCAGCCCGGATCGTCCATGCGGGAAACTGTTCCGAACTTTCCGTGCCACGCCGCCACGGCCTGCCCGGTGGTGGTGGTGTGAGCGGGGAAGCTGCTGCTGGGCGACGCATTTCGGGCGCCGGTTCCGTTTCGCGTATTGATTGCATTTGTAGGAAATGGGAGCAATCGCGTGTGTTGTGAGCGCTCGCGGAACGGAAGGAAAATTCGAAAAACCCGCCGACGTGTGTGCTGATGATGATGATGATGATGATGATGGGTGCCGTGGCCGGTGTGCTCGCTTATTGAAAACTCTAAGGTGTCTGCCAACACCCCTCGATGTAGATTGATTCAAATGATGGTCTATATGGGAACGTTTTTTTATGTCGGCCAGCACTTTCACTCGTGCTTCTTGTGGCCATCCTACATTCCACCGGTCTTCGGCAATTGAGAGGAAAACCCTCTGCTCTTCTGCCGGGGTCACATCAGCTGATTCTAGAAACGAGTGAAAATAGCTAGTAAAACATATGCAAAAATTCCAACACGAACCGCAGCCAGACCGCTTCTTCGGATGCGCCACGATGTTGTCGAGGACGTGCTCTTTCGATCATCCATCCATCCATCCATCCATCCCCCTCACTCCAGCGGCTCTCCCGTGCGCCAATCATCTATTTGCTGCTGCGCGGAACCCCTCGGATGATATCATCCTACATCCGGTTTGGTGAATAATATTCGTCGATACTTCTCTCGCGCCGAGGCAACAGAAACAAAATGGGGACCTGTTCCGTCGCGGAATGCAGAACCCTCATTCCCGATTGTGTGTACCCTATCGTTACTCATTTGTTTCAATTTTGCAGACCATCTTCGGCCAGTACAGAGGACCGGGTAGCGTGCGCCTTCCGCAAGGGGGCGAAAACAGCGAATCGAACGGAAGACGTCGGTCGTGTCGAAGATTGAAATCCGTCCACCATCGTGACGAAGATCTGCCTGTTTGTTTGCAGTAGCGTTTGTAGTAGGCGAGAAGATGCGACGATCGCTTAGTGTGCCTGGCACGTGTACGTGCGCGCGAGCTTGTGTGTGTGTGTGTGTCTGTGTGGTTTGGAGACCCCCGGGCACGGAAAAGGGCACCGCGATGCGATGCGAGTTCAGCAACTCACTTTCAAGCGCGAGCTGGCGCATATGAATGATGGACGGATTCGTGCTGTGTGAAATGCCAGCCTGAAGGTCAGATGTTTGCCTCCCGAGACGTCAGCGCTGCAGGCGAGCGCTTAAAATATTTGCCTAGCTCGGTGAGGGTGAGAAACATTGGACCACCCTCACCATTCACTCCTTGCATCGGACCAATGTGCTGCCTCAAGGCGACACGACGAATGGATGGCAGCGGACGGTGACTTCTGGAGAAGTCCGTGCTTCCAGACAAACTGAGCTGTGTTGAAGACGATCGGTGCGATCTCTCACGCACGCGACAATCCGTCACTATACGTCCGCCGAATGCGTACATTCCAAGCGCGGTCAAGGGGGAGGGGTGACTTGCTTCATGACGACATGGATGTTGCAAAATAGTTCGACACTTTGGTTTTGCGAAAAATACTTCCCCCCCAGCAAAACTAACGAAAGAGAGGCGGTTGTAAAGTTTCAAAACTGGGACAAACTAATATATCCATCGGATAGTAATAAACGATTGTTTGCTCCTTTCTGCGCTGTGACCGATCGTCGGGGTGTTATCGTTTTACGGTGTGCGCAAACCAATCGACACCCAAACGCTGACGTAATGCATGCCCGACGAGGGATGGAGAGGGGGGAGACGGTTGCGCCGCAGTGGGTGGGAAAGATTAAAAGGCAAGAAAACCCTCTGATAGTAGCTACCGACACACCGATACCGAAGCTCCAAGCGGTAGAAAATGTCATGGCATGAACGTTTAAAACAAAACAAAAACCGAACCGAGCGGCCGAGGAGGGGGGTGGGAGGTATGTTGTCACAGTTTGTTAAACTGCAAATATTATTAGCGATCCTACCGATCTTAAATCATTCGAGTCGTCCGCTCTTCGGAGGGAATGAAAGTGAAAGATGAAATGTCATCCCTCGCTCCGCTTGGGATCCTCCCACAACGAACCTCTCAACCGACCGAGAGCTGATCGTCGTAATATTTGTGCAGCGTCTTCTCTTACCTCCCCCTAAAGATGATCGCACGAAAGCCACGACAACTACACCCTCTCCCCCTGTTGATCATCACCACCGTGTTTTTTCGCGAGCTAATGACATGCTCCACATGTTCCGGGTGGGCTTCTCGGTGTTGCCGTAATTTGGTCATGGCTGGCTGGCCGACCGGGCTTGAGTTGACTTGAGTCGAGGAGAAAAGGTGTGATAAGCCCCCCCGCACTCACACAACACACCCTCTACGGCGGGGGAGATGATTAAAAATACATAAACTCCTTGCACGATAAAGACATTATTCTTCGCATTTTTTTTCCGTCCCGCACGAAAGCCAAATTCCAACCAGTTATGACGTTTGGGGTCGAGGCAGCCGCCTTATCTGTTCCGATGGATGGGTGTTTTCTTTGGTAATTTTCTGATACCTATCGCCGAGATATCATGTATCTGTTGATGGCACAGGTGCGATTACACCTAATGCAGGCCACCGTTTCGTTGTCCGGGCGTTGTTTGATTTCGCACCCAAAACATTTCCTATTCGATCAAGATCTACAAGGAAAAAAAGACATTCGAGAGTAAAACCGTTGCCGTGAACGACATATTCAAACCATAACGAGCTCTGGCTCACGAGATGATGATGATACACCAAACAGTATGATTTGATGATTCGATTGATTCGTTTGATGATCGTTAGAGGGACCTGTGCAACTGTTGAGTCATATTCCATGGTGTGCTGAGTCCACTTCATGATGGACGTTAAAAAAATTAACTAATAGCAACGGGTCTTATCACCGGTGACATACAGAAATGCACAGCTTGTTCCTGATAAGTGCGGCCCACAGTCGAAGGGAATATCAAATGTGCGATTAGTGATTGAAGGGACCATGGAGAAGAAAAAAAGGAGCTACGTAAAGAACATGACGTGATCCAATAGTAGGCTGACGGTTATTGAAAATTTTACAAAACGGAACAGTTGCAGCAATCCATGACCTTATAAGGGAGTTTGCTAACACGGACTTCCTCCAGCCCAAGCCGGTCGATGACGATGATGTGTGTTTCCTCGGTTCCAATCGCCGGTGAAGGTGGGCGCCAATCTTTATCTAATTCTTATCTTTTCCATCGTCAGGTTTTAGGTTAACGTTGTGATCCCGACGTGTGACGCGTCGTCGTGTGTTAAGTCGTCCTGTAGGGCGTATCCTATGTGTGGTGTGTGCGTGCGTACGTCCGTGTGTTAACCGTGTGTACCCCGGTCCATGACGTGGAGCATCGATATTTTTCGATAAAGAATCAAACGAAATAGTACAACGCGGGTTTAAACGCAGAGGTGTTTTGAAGAAAGTGAAAAACCGGAACGAGGCTCGGGAAGGAATTTGATTACGCACCTGTCCGCAGTGGTGAAGATTATCCGGCGATCGTCTTCGTCGTCGTCGTGGTGGTGGCACCGATAAACGGTAGTGAACAGCAGCGGCCGGCAAGATGTCGTTTCGTGTGGTGAGAAGTTCCAAGTTCCGGCACGTGTACGGGCAGGCGCTGAAGCGCGAACAGTGCTACGACAATATTCGCGTGTCGAAGAGCAGCTGGGACTCGACGTTCTGCGCGGTCAATCCGAAGTTCCTGGCCATCATCGTCGAGTCGGCCGGAGGCGGTGCCTTCATCGTGTTGCCCCACAATAAGGTAAGGATCGGTATGCACCGACGAAACCTCTATGCCAGGGATCGGTGAAGTATCCCCCAACCCGTTGGTCGTGGTCCTCGAGACAATCTTAAAAGGATTTAACGTTCAAATAAGCTGTTCCGTACTTCCAAATGTTCAAATATATTGTATTGATTTGATAAGGGCTTTATATTACTTTATAAGCAAAATCAATCTGTAAAGATAGTGTATAAGATCCGCAGTATCCGTACTTAACAATTCTGGCTGCTCTAAAACATGTGCCGGCCCGAAATTATCAACATAACACATTTTTATAACTCAAAAGGCATACCTCACTTAGCGGAACTTAGGGCAAGTGTGCCACCTTCAGCGATTCGTTCTGTAACTTAATGAAATCTGTTTTCTTAACACCGCTTTATCTATTTGCTTAACACCGGCTTTATTTTGAGTACAATTTCACGCTTATTTTTTCACTTATCGTAGAGTTTCAGAGAAAGTAACAACGATTCTACCTGTTTAAAAATGGTTCAAAATCAAGTACTTTTTTGTGCTTCGGGGCAAGAGTGCCAACCCAGTGGGGTAAAACGGTCACCTAGTTTAATTTAAGGATTAAATGGAAAAATAGAGAAACATACCATATGTGGCGCTTGTATCTGTCAACAGTAGTTAAATCTTCTTATGTGGCTCAACATCCCCAAGTGGGACAATGCCTCTCTCCGAAGAGAGTTACTGTGACCGATAGACGGTATATTATTAGATCGGTGGTCAGCCGTTCGTAATACCGGGGGGTGCCAGACTCGGGATTCGATCCCACACCTATGGTGTAGTGTTTTCTTGCGCTACCGCTGCGCCATGGGCACCCCCAAAGAGTAGTAGTTAAATAGAGCTTTTTAATTTATTTTACAGTCTAATATCAGCCAAAACATAGCTCCAAACTGGTGACGAGAGTTGGCTTCTTGAATTTCAGTTATTTGACGAGCATTTTCCAGATTTTACATTCTGGAAGCTGGAAAACTTCTTTGGGACGAAATCCGCCAGTACTTACGCATCATCCTTCTTCACTGTGAACTTAACAACAATTTTTGAGTTTTTGCCAACTTCACTCTGTAGAAAAATAGCGGATACAGGGGTGGAACTCTTGCTCCCAGTTAACTGCAAAAGTTTTTAAGACTCAGATTTTTCCGTGAAAAATTATTGTTATTTTTGAGTGTTCCCACTAACTTTCTATTCTACTCAACTTTGTGGAGTGACACATGCCTACTCGATTTTAAGTTCGATTTGACAGCTTATTTAATTTGGTGGAAATATTATACAATTATACTCCATTTTTATGCGCAGCATAAAATATATGACAATAATGTGAAAAGTGGTCTATTCTGCACGAAATTCGTTACACTTTATCTCGGAAGAGAGATAAACTTTGGTCATTTAATTACATTTTGACTGAAAAAATACCAGGGGGCTTACTTGTCCCTATGGCACACTTGCCCCAAATTCCATTACTTTATACCGGTACTAACTCTTTGGTAAATCTATTGATTCAGTCTCTAAGGAGAAGAATAAGTTATATCGTTTTGCAACAGTCGTATCGTTTTTTGTTGTTTTTTGCAACAGTCCAAACAACACTGTTGATATCAAGTTGTTAGTCTTGCGGCTAAAATGAACAAAACATTTATGTACACAAGGCGCTAACATAAAATGCTACTTCCGTAAGGTTCTTGGACCATTTACCAACCGTAAGGTTCTTGGACCAGTGTACTAATTATTAAATAAAATTAATGAAACAAGCACAAAGCTTATTAGCAAAAAGAACGAACTGGGAAATTGTTAACTAATTTATTTAAATAGATATTGCCTACTTTGATATAGAAACAAAGATTACGTTAGAATGTATGCCCCAAAATATGCGCAAAAACTATTGCAAATAAATACTGGCCCGGCCGGTAGTTTCTGAAAAGTGTTCGACGCATCCCTTCCCAGAATGCACGCACTCTCGCACGACGAACGAACGCTCGAAAGTGTCTCGAAACTGGTCCACCTGATCTGCGAAAACGCAAGAATGACTCGCTCCCATCACCAACATCGTCGTCGTCGTCGTCATCGAACGCGTGTTCGGTGGAAGCTGCGTTTAACCGCCGAAAAGTGTGTACCAAAATAGCACCTTCTATCCGGGGCTAAAAATAGACACATTCCTCTGAACGTAACTTCGATTTTCCGCACCAACCCGAGACCCGAGCCCATGATCGACGATCATCAGCGTGTGCGGGAAGGGACGGCAGGGGAAAATCGGGGAAGTTTTTCTGGTTTCCCCCCAGAAAAGTGGACGAACGTGTCGGATGTTGAGGAAGGACTGGGCTGAGCAAAATCGTCCGCTCTTCCCATCCTGCGCCATACTGACTCATCAGTCGGTCACTTACACACACACACGTAGCGCGTTTTCTTTTCTTCGACTTGGGTCCACCACCCCCCGCCCAGCGGCACGGGTTAGGAAAAGTTTTCGGTAGACCGTGTGCGCAATCCGCCTTGCTGCGGGGCGTGCGTTTTCGTTTCTGTTCGGCCGGACATTGAACATTTCGGCCAACACCGAAGCCGTCGGTAGCCGGCTCAGCAGCACGCCTCAGACGGTTCAAGTGGATTTTCCCGTTAAGGCCACGATCGATGTGCAGGCGGCGGATCGCTGTCGATGTTTTTCTTTCACCAACCATCACACCCCTGGGTCCCTCGAATGCTGGAGGGAAAATGAGAACCAATCTCGGTTCTTTTTCATCCCCGTATTTTTTATGGCGAGTAAAGCAAAAGGGTGAAGGTTTTTCATCTAAGTTGAAGGTTACAGTTTTTTTCTAATCATGGGATGGGATTTTTTTTCTAATCATGGCCTAAAATCCATAGAAAAATAGTAGAAGAATTTAATGATTTTATTTTATATTGAATTGTTTTGTAAATCGTGTTACTTCTCTTTTTCAAGCAAATACGCAATTCTTTTAACACTTAAAGGAATTGTATTGTTCTTTGTTTTATTTTACATAAAAATTGGGTTTTGCTTTAATTTAACTAAAAAAATGTCTTAGTTTTTTAGCCCGATAACCAAAAGTTCTCATCTAAAACCGAGTGAAATTTTTATTCGCGATAATTCGAAAGCAGTAAACAAGAATTTTTTTTTTAAATTTCGCGACAATTAGTTGTTTCAGCGATATGCATTTTTTCACGAATTTAAATGTACATCACTCTTTAATTTTATTAAAACTCTTATAAAATTCTGTTTTCAACCTGTTTGTTTATCAAAATAGCAATCCTTAGCATAGTGATGGCTTGTTGTTATGCTTATAAAATTGTTTGATATTTTTCATCAATTTCTCGAAATTTTCCTTATTTAAAGTCTCGTCGTGTTTCTTGAATATTGGGACATTTGTATCCTTTACTGTCGATCTAATAAATTTTATGATTTTTAAGATGTTTTTAAAAAAGTTTTATTTTCGGGTGAACTAAGATATTTCCCACACCACTAGTTCTTGCGATAATTTTCGGCACACGAAAGGAATAAATTCGAATGGTTATTCTGAACACCACAATTATGAAGAGGAACGTTTGTCAACACAAGTAATTTTATCGGTGCGCAATTATTTGCAGTCATTGTTTACTCCTGATGTCCGATTTGCTTCTTTTTTGTTGTTGTAAATTTTGGGACATAAATTGAGGTGTGAAGCAATAATATTTACCATTTTACTCCATTCCTGCAGCGCAATGCGCTTATTGACATTCGATGCCGTCGCACAAGAGAGGAAAGGACGTTGTGCAACGGTAGGGGGTGGGACCCGTTGGCGCACATCCAAATGTTTGAAATAAATTTCATTTCATTCGCATCGACGCGATCATCCCCCGATCGTTGCGAGAAAGAAGGGCAGGACGAACAAAAAAAAGCCGCTGCACGCGTGGTTTAATTGCGGAAACACGCGACAGAAAGCCATTCCTTCGCACCGACGACTGACCCGGTCAGCGAGAAGGTGCCGGGAGGTTGTTTTGTTCCTTGCCTCCCCCTCCCCCCGCCTAAATGAGGTGGCAACAGGGCGCGGGAAAATCCCACCCATCGTTTGATCCCCAGGTTTGATTTTCCAAATTGTGTTTTGAAAAGGTGACGGCCAAGGTGACGCAGGCAAGAGAGAGAACCCTTGACTTGAACCATCTTCTAATCCAACCTAAAGGGGGTCGAGAAGGTGGTGGTGGTGCGCGGGTACACCCGACATGCCCGTATAAGGCGCGAGTCCGCGGATTCGGTTCGGGATGTGCGCGGCGATGTATTAATTATGCCGTTGGCCTCATTAGCTGGCCATGGAGAGGGCCGTGTCAGGGCAGGGTAGGGTGTGAATGTGTTACCGTTCCTTTCGCGGCCACCCCGTCAAGCCCTTTGTCACCCTCCCGTGTCCGCGTCGGACTGATCTTGCCTTGATTCACTTTTCCGTCGTAATTTTGTGCTAAAAAAGACGCGTGGGCGCCACCCCAATGGCGGGTTATTTTTATCCTTTCCCTTACCATCAAACCTTACCGATGCAGTTGGCCTTAGCTCCTCCTGAGGAGTCGATACTGGAAAAACAGACGTCGGCCACCGGAGAGAAAGAAAGAACCGGCGTGTGAGGTCAGACCATGGAGGGTTATTTTTGGTTTTTGGATGCTGTAAAATGCCATTTGGAAACGGTAAACATTTCGGCTCGGATAATGAGCATGCCAATTGTATTGCATTTTCCGGCGGAGAAGGAAGAAGAACATCCTTTCCTTGCCACCTTCCCACCACGATGGACAGGTGCCATTCGTGCCCTTTTTTTGACATGGTTTGGTGGAAACTACACGTGCCTGTTATTTTTATAAAGCGAGGATATTCACGTCCATATTTTCATCACAATTATACCAGGACCAACACCGTCTAGGTCGTGCTGTGATCGGTATCATCGGCAACGAATCACGGTGGTCACTGTATCATTCGTGCGCAAAACTATTTTTAAGCCTTCGGGGTTAAAAAGCCCCTTCCGAAAAGAGGATGAGGAGGATTCTCTCAAAAGCGGAGGAGGTTGCGTTAGTTTATTTTAAATGCATGAATTCGAAGGCTGGAAAAGTATCAACCTTTTTTTTTAACTCTTGTGCGGCATCGGTTTCGTTGGTCATAAAACGATTGTAAATAAATAAATCAAGGCAAGGGGTTTTGGGCTTATCAGCGGAAATTTCGGAACACGCTTAAGGAGGATTTTTTTCTTCGTTCAAAACCAAATATTATCGTCGAACATGTTTATTACACTTCGTCATGGGGGGGATGGGGGTTTTATGATTCATTGGAACCTACACACACGAAAAGTGACTTATGCTCGGATCAGCTCAACATGATTTGGGACTGCGTAAACAAATGTTAGCCCGTTACGCTTAGCGAAGGAACAATAATCCTTAACCATGAGTTTCATGAATTAAATATTACACTTGAAAAGAACATTAAAAGACACACATCCCTGATCCAAAAAACCCCAACCGAACTCTCGTAAACATTAACCCGATTGAGGGCAACGTCTATTTCTTCCCTCAATGACATCCGCACGCGTTGTTTCCATTGTTCGAAACTGTTCTGATTTTTCCCGTCCCGTGATTTTTCCTACCGATTTTCTTAACGCATCGCTCCTTTCTTTCTCCCAACAGGTCGGACGCATAGCGGCGGATCATGCGCTGGTCGGTGGACACAAGGGCCCGGTCCTGGATATCGCCTGGTGTCCGCACAACGACAATGTCATCGCATCTGGGTCAGAGGATTGCGTCGTGAAGGTGAGCTTATTTCTACTATTCGCCGGCGACTCAAGGTTCGATCTCGTGCGTTCTAAATGAAAGTGTTTGCGAGAAAGTGCGAGGAGCTCTCTGACGGCTTTGATTGGCCTTTTTGACGATGGAAATGGAAGCGGCACGCGTGGGAGAATTACGCCTGTTTATTAGGTCGCGCACCACAGTCCTGTATGTCATCGTCAATTTACGACGCGTGATCCAAGGGCATGTAACGATAAATCGGAAAATGAGGAAGATAGACAAGGGAGTGTGTCGGATCTTATTAACGGCAAGCTGACACCGTGGGACTAAACTATTTCTATATTCTTTATTACACAAGACAATCCTTTCGTATCAGTTTAGTTTTAATTTATGGTTAGTTACGACGAAACCTGAAGAGATTATTTCAGCTGCCTATTATTCTCATGTAGGACATACATTTAATGTAAGATTACATTAGATTGGAACAAGGTGAACTTTTTATTTTTGTACTGCACTTTAATTTTCTTTTCAATTTCCGTTAGTAACATACATAGCTGACTTCCTTTCAATGACATTTGTAATATAAAAATTTTTAGTAGATCAGCTTATAATATTCAGCATTTTTTTCGAAATTTGTTACAAAATATAGAAGCTTCAAAATCAATCTTTTGACCACATCGACACTAACTGTAAATTGTTGTTAAAGAGTAAATTCGAATTTTTAATATGAAATGTTCGCGTCTTAAGCTAAGCTTAATTTACAGCCAGTTCAATCTTTACATGGTGTAATAAATATTTAATCACTCTCGGAAATATTTTATTCGCGTCATTAAAGTTATTTCACTTTCTTTTTTCGACCCTATCGAGTTTTTTCTAATACATACGCATGTGACTCAATAACGCTGAGAAAAAAAACTTAAGATAAACTTAATTTGTTTACTGTTTGTTAGGTTTATACTTAAGTGCAAATTTTAACACATGAAATCATCGTCCCTCATGGGTGATTATTGCATTTTTAGTGTGCATTCGATAATTTAAATCAACACTCGACATTTGTTTGTTTTGACTTGATTTTATTATTCTTTGGAAAGTTTTGGGAGTTTTTATGACTCCCAACTTTTATGATAAATCGTTGGGAAGTTGTTTTTATTTACCTATCAAAGCAGCATCATCGAAAATTGCTGTTTTAACATTTAATAAAATCCGACAAAATAATCCTTCAAATTTAATAGATGTCTATACAGCGTTTTACGATGGAACTCAACTCTTTTGCCATTGATCTCAACATTTTCGATTTCGGTGTCAACTCTGTAGTGGGCTTACTTACACACACAGCCATGTTCTCAACACTTTGTGTGTGGATGTCAACTCATGCCGCTTCAATCTGATAAACGTCAATTTCGAGTGCGCTTATTTTGGTTTGTAAACAGCCTCGATGAAAAAGTTCAATGCGGAGCAACAACAGTATCGATTGAAGAATGAAGTAATTTAAGAAGATGACATTGTATAAACATGTACAAAAATGGAATGATAATTGTATTTCTTGTTTTAGCAATGTCAAGCAGTAGCGAAGAAAAAACACCGCACGTCGTCCGCAGAATGTAGAATTGCCGAGCTGAGATTTACTAATGCATAGGCATTATGATACAAAACACAAACACATCGTACTTTCGTTCTTTTGGGCAATAATAATACATTTCTTCCAAAATGTATTGCATCTGCTTCAAACCACTTTATTTTTATTTTGTTCAAACCAAAACAAACCCACTTGACTTTGACTTTTATCAGATTGAAGCGGCATGAGTTGACATCAACACACAAAGTGTTGAGAACATGGCTGTGTGTGTAAGTAAGCCCGCTACAGAGTTGACACCGAAATCGAAAATGTTGAGATCAATGGCAAAAGAGTTGAGTTCCATCGTAAAACGCTGTATTCCTCATCGTCTACATAACCTAGTTTTTCCCCCAAACCTCAACCACGTATTTTTCAACTTAGTACCAAACTTTATGAGTAAAAAATAACGGAATTGAATCTAATATCGATACCTTACCTCACCTTCCGATTAGGTATGGCAAATCCCAGACGGAGGCCTGTCGCGAACGCTCACGGAACCGGTAGTGGACCTGGTGTACCATCAGCGGCGCGTTGGCCTCGTCCTGTGGCATCCGTCCGCCCTGAACGTGCTGCTGACGGCCGGCTCGGACAACCTGATCGTCGTGTGGAACGTCGGCACGGGCGAGGTGCTGGTGCGCATGGACTGCCACCCGGACACGATCTACAGCGCGTGCTGGAACTGGGACGGCTCGCAGCTGGTGACGACGTGCAAGGACAAGAAGATCCGCATCCTGAACCCGCGCAACGGCGAGGTGCTGAACGAGGCGCTGGCGCACGAGGGCTCGAAGGCGACGCGCGCCATCTTCCTGCGGCACGGGCTGATCTTCACCACCGGCTTCAATCGGTCGTCGGAGCGGCAGTACTCGCTGCGGGCACCGGACGCGCTCGGCGACCCGATCGTGATGGTCGACCTGGACACGTCGAACGGCGTCATGTTCCCGCTGTACGACCCGGACACCAACCTGATCTACCTGTGCGGCAAGGGCGACTCCGTCATCCGCTACTTCGAGGTGACGCCCGAGCAGCCGTTCGTGCACTACATCAATCAGTTCCAGACGCCGGACTCGCAGCGCGCCATCGGCATGATGCCGAAGCGCGGTTGCGATGTGAGCACGTGCGAGGTCGCGCGGTTCTACCGGCTCAACAATAGTGGCCTGTGCCAGGTGATCTCGATGACGGTGCCACGCAAAAGCGAACTGTTCCAGGAGGACCTCTACCCGGACACGCTCGCCGACGAAGCGTCCATCTCGGCGGAGGACTGGATCGGGGGTGCCGATGCCGACCCGCAGCTTATCTCGCTGAAGGTAGGCTCCCCGGGGGGACGGGAAGAGGAGGGCGTGCGTGCGTCGCATGCATTTAAACAGGAAGACGCACAACAGTTCCATCCCGCGAAGGATGGAACACACTGCATTAAACACACGGCGCGGTGTTCATCTCCCATGGAAGACGACGACGAAGAGCAAGGAACGGACTGGGACGAAACATGACTGGTGGATTCGTCCAAGCTATCCTTCCACCTCAATTTAGCCCTACCACACCTCATATGTCCTTCAGGACAGCCTAAAACAACTTTTCAAGCAAAGAGGTTATAGTCCCAGCTTCGACTATCTTGACAGATATCGTGAGTGGAGGAGTTTTTTCTGACTGTATAGGACCGGTTAGCTGCCAGCACTCTAGCGCGAATATCTTTTTCGATCTTTGTTGTCGGTGCTGACCTGTGACCCAAGATAGGTTAAATTATGGACGGCTTCAACCTAACCTTTTTTAACCTTTTCCAAATGATACAGTTTTACACCAAATGATACAGTAGTTTGGTGGAACTCCCGAACTTACCGCATGGTGAAGGTTCGATCAATGGTTATTCTCCCTCTTTGGAATCCTCTGAAATAATTTCCTACTGGTCAAATCGTTCCTGAAGCACGAGGGACGACATATTTTGTAGGCGGTATTCAACACCTTAATACCCCTGTAGTTAATGCAGTCTAACTTATCATCTAGTTTTCTACATGGGGTGGATGAAGCCGAGATGTCAATCATAAGGTATCGTTTTACTATCCCACATCTCAGTTATCAGTCGCCGAATCTCGGTCTCTAAATTTGCGCGTTGTTATTTCATCCGCACCAGGCGAGGCTTTCGTGTACCTCCAAGGCGAAATATCACCGATTGTCAGTTATTTTTCAAAACATTAAGATCCTAGTTCTTCTTCTTATACTTCTTCTTCTTCGGCGAGGATTTACTCCAGTACGACTCTTAAATCCAGCTTCCTGGGTCTTCGCAAGCTAATCTGAACATAAAGACCTCTAAAGGATTAAGGAATGGCTACTTGGTCATATGTCCTGGTTTTCCTTTCTCCCTTTTGTCAGAGCACAACTTCCGGTGTCAAGTGTCAGTTTGACAGGTTCAAACTCCACAGGGTTTTGTGACGCTGTGTCTTTTTTCTGTGGCGGTTCCGGAACCTGAGCCTTGGGCCCTGCTGCATGGTCCCTGTTCTTGAGAAAGATACTAGATGTCTTGGTCGATGCTGAATTTTGCCAGACCTGCCGCGTTAACACTGAATACAATCCGGCGAGAAATCCCACCAAGTTCCACGACGTCGAGCACCAGACTGTAAGATCTTAGTTAACATTGAAATTCGTATGACAACGCCAAGGAGGGATCAGACTTCCATGTGAGCCCTTAGAAACCGACGATCGGAATTTGATATGACCGCCTTTTGAATAAAAGGGGATAGAATAAATTATTTGGATTGAACCCCAGTATTCTAAACCGTTCCGCTCTGTCGTCTCCATGGTGACTTGAACTATCGCTAACCAGTGACATTCCACATTCCCTTTCTGCGGGTGGGGGGCAAAAGCAATAAGGGAACTGGGTAAGAATTGGGTGATTTCCGCATCAACATCATACGCCTACCAGCATAACATAACCTCAACCACGCGCACAACACACACGCTTAGTTTGTAAGCTCTGTGTACCGATCCGTAGCGCTAGGGCACCTCTCTTAAACCCGCTGAAAGTAGGATCGTGTCTTTCTCGTGCAGGGCGGCTACGTGTCGCAGGCGCAGAGCACCCAGCTGACGGTGACCAAGAAGTCGAACGTGCTGGACAAGATGGCCCCGAAGGCGGGCGTCGGTGGTGGCGGTGGCGGTGGCGGCGGCCCCAAGTCGGCCCTCTCCGGACCGGGATCGGCGGGTGCCTCGGCCAACGGGTCGCCGGTGACGGTCAACAATGGCACGAGCGGCGGAGGCAGCACATCGCCGGCCAACAATGGAACGCAACAGATCACGATTGGTGGCGTATCGGTAAGTGTTCGGCGTTAAAAAAAGATGACCCAAAGTGAATGGCAAGTAATGGGGTTCTGTTCTGCTTTACATGTTCTGTTTTTCAGGAGCAACAGTTTGGCGAGCTGAGGACAAAGTTCGAGGAGGAATTCCGCAAGCTGAAGGCAATCATTGTGAAGCACGAAAATCGGATCCGATCGCTCGAGGCCACGGTGAAAGCGATGACCGACCGGGGGCTTACGGACGCGGTGGACGGTGGCCTAGTACCTGCAGCACCCTCTGCCACCTCGTCGTCCCCCGCGCCACCGTCCTCGCTGCCCCCAAGCACAGACGATGCGACCCATCAGCAGCAGAACGCGGATGATGGAGGCCACTACCACAACACCAGTGTTGGCCTGGATGGAGTTTAGAACGTGGATGGAGTCCTCCCAACGAGGGAGTTTCGGAACCTAGCTCCCCGACCCCATTTTGTCTCTCCCTTTCTCTTTGCTCCCAACCCGGCACTCGCCCCATTTCCTGTGCATGGTGAGGTCCGTTTAATCGTAGCTTTCCCGCCCTACTCCATCCCCATTTTCCCTCCCCGGATATTAGGTACTAGAAGCAGCTTCCTTTGGATTTTGTCAAACGTTGCGATCAACGCGTCCTGAAAAGAAAGGAAGCGATAGAACAGAAGTATAAGAAATACGAACAAAACAAAACTAGATGCAAACCAACCGTGTCACGTTGTTGGTTTGGTGGACCTAAAGAGATTGTAAATTAATTGCCCACCACACCAGAACCCACGGGGGGAGAGAGGTGGGAAGGTGGCGTTTGACAAGGTGGAGCAAGAGAGAGAGCGCACATTTTGAAACATCCCCCGAAGTAGTAGGTAGGGATTGCCTTTTGGTGAAAAGTGGTTTGAAAAAATCGCGAAACAAACAGCAGATTAACTTATCAAAGTAATTAAACGAACGCAACAATTATCAACTCACGTCCCCACATTTTGCATGGTTGGAATTGAAGAATGCCTTTCGCGCGTTAGCGTAAGGCGTATCGGAACCGGTAGATATGGAGGGAAGCGAAATTGCACGAAGAGAACTGCGAATCAAGCGTACTAAATAATGTTAAACATCACAAAAACAACAAGAAAACAATGCCTTCATTATATAGGACAACAAAAACCATGTGCTTCAACAAGCTGAGCCTGATAGAAAGAAAGAGATTTTGTACTTGTAATGTATGTTTTTTATACTAACTTTTTTGTGTCTCCATTGGTACGGCGGGACATTGGAGTAGAAAGCAATCAGTCGTCGTCGTCTTCGTCGACGCGCACATGCCTTTAGCCTAGCACACACATGCCTCCGAGGGAGCCCTTGATCGGATGTGACGATTGATCGAATTTGAGCGATAAGAAACAATAACACAACAGTAACGGCAGACGGTTTACGTATTAGCAACTATTGTGTTTGGCTCGGGTTGGCAGGGAAGCAGGGAAGAGATGCGATTGGTGGTGGCATCGTGTGTGTTCCTCTCTATTAATTCTCTGTCCATCATCGCGCTTTCTGGTTTTGTTCGGGCACAAATTCGAGGACGACGTAGGGATTATTAATGTTTGGCCAATATAAGAAACAATTATAAAAGTGCTTCAAAACCCGAGAACTGATACTAATAAAAAGATCAACACACGCACGCGCGCGCGCAAGCAAAACTTAGATAGGCACACTTTGCTAAAGAAACATGAAAATCAACAAACAAAACATAAAGAAAAGATCGATAACTGCAGAACGGTTTTAAGTTAGGTGTTGGGCCTTGCTTTACTGAGGAGAAAAGCGCCTTTTTGCAACAAACCGTCGAACTTTGGACACGAAAATAACAACCCGCGCGAGGAGGAGGAAGATGTGAAAGAATAACCACAGGAGAAACATGTCAGAGCGAAATGTAAGGAGCGAAAATTTGGATGGATGATCGGTGCGATGCGATTCATACTTATTATTAAATTAATTCTTATTACTTGTTTTTATGATTAGATAAATCAAACAAACAAAGAGAGAAAAACGAGCAAAACACTGAAACAAAGGTATATTAAGTATTTTAACTGGTGTTTTCCTTTCTTTGCAACGCAACTTCTTGCTGGATGACGTGGGAATTTTTGGGCGATGGGGGATACGTTTTTTTTTCGGATGGATCGAAACAAAACCGAGAGACAGACGGTGTTAGATATATAATATAATAATAGTATATTCAGTTTTCTGCTTCCATTTCTATTTTATATGTTGTATGTTTCAATATCATTTTCACCGCTCGCATTTTTCTTTTGTTTGTAGAGTTCACAACTACAAGCCGGAGTTGGGGTATCTTGTTTGCTAGTTTTCTTTTCCACTTCTACTTTTTATCATCGCCCCAAAATGCCGACACTATCTACGGTTGCTGCTCTACTCTACCCTATCTTCCCCGCGCGTGTGCATGTCCTTATGCGTTGGTTTGTGGGGAGCTATATATATATATATGTATGTTTGTAAAGAATTTTAAAAGACCTATTTCATTGCTTACCTAGCTCCTTGTTTTGTGGTTGGATTGCTCTCCAAATTCTTCTTCCAACATGCACTTAAAACGTAAAGAAGTGACGGTAAATTTAAGTATCTCTGCTCGCATGCTTCATTTCTTTCACCTTTTTTATTTTTTGCAGCACAAACAAGTGTACCGTTTGATGATACAAAACTATACTGATGGATTTAGCGTTCATTGTGGCTTTTCATCGTGTGTTTTTTGTTTGTTTTTTGACATGTTCCATAACGGAGAGCTACTGTTCTGTACAAGTACAATGTAAAAGTATTCTGTGGATTGTTTCATGCACAACTAACGGTTTTTTCACAGATTTTTTTTTCATTCAAACCACTCGATCAATTTGCTGGATTGCTGTAGGAACATGTTTACTCCTCTAAAAGCCGATTAGCAACTTTCGATTTAAACGATAGCAACTTTCGTCCACCGCGAACTGACAATCGCTTTCCGAACGCCTTTTTAAAACTCAAAATATCATGGTAAAGAGAAATATTTCATTCGTTGCCATGGTAATTTGAATTTACAAGTGTTAGGCTTGAGGCAACAGCGATCAACAGGTAGCGCTAAGTGAATGTTGCCATCGATTAAAATGAACTTTTGATATTGATTTTCCTCTCTGTTTAGTAAAGCTTGCCTCTTTTTACGTGTCGCTCTTTCTTTCTTTGCTCTTATGATTATTAATATTATTACTCTACTATCGTGGGGGTATTTTATTCGATTTTTTGCTGGCTCCATCATACTTCATGAGATATTTTCGTATTTTACATAACATCAAACTCTTCCGATCAATCGAGTGCGAAGAACAAAAGGTTTGCATATCTTCTAGCTGCGTATGCAAACATTGCACCATTAGTAATGATTTCTCTTTTTTTGTGCCATTTAGGTTTCACACAAAACATACAAGCTGCGAGCGAGCGAGCGAGCGATGAGTTAATCATAATTTATCTGCCACCAAAGTCGAAGGCAAATTTGTTTTTAAAAACTCCGTCCATTTGCATTTGCCCACGTGCGAGAACGTGGGAAAGATAAGTTATGTATGAACTTGTTTTGTTTTCGTTTTTACTTAAATCAACAAAGGAAAACATTCGAACTCGTTAGGCGTTGTCACAAATTTTAATGGAAAAAAGGAAGAGGGAGCATATGGGGGAGTGTGAAGAGCGACAATGATGTGTCTCCAAACGACACACGATCGCTGGGAGGGGGATTTTTATGTTTTTTTTTGGAATGGATAATGGGGATGAGACTTCTGTTCTGATTTATACAACTCTAATTAAGTTTCCTTCTCTAGCTTGTTCTGCTGCCCTATATATACTGCTTGTTCCTGAACCTGATCTCCTAAAGCTATGTTCTTTGCTTAATATTATTTCTCTTTCGCAACCATTCAATTTACATTCAATCATTCGATCATTCCTCACACCGTTTGTTTAAAGTTATTTTTGCTAAATTGTTTGCTAAACAAGTATCGAATGTATTACAAGTTTACGAAGTGTCGTTTTTTTTAACCTGCTTCAGGTCGAATGGAGTAAGTAAAATGTACACCAACAGTAGAACAATTTTGAAAAGGAAGAACAACACATGCAGTGTCTTGGTACGTTTAACCAACCAATCTGAACATGTAAGGGAGCTAATTTCGTGCCAGTTACATCTTATGCGGCACTTATGGGAAAATATTTTGAGAGACATTTGGCAAAAAGAAATTTTATTTCGTTTGAAAATTTCATTTTAAGGATTCAGGAGTTTGAAAGCAAACAGAGGCTTAAGAAAGGACAATTAAAACAGCACAAAAAACTTATCTTAATATCTAACCTTGCACACATCTTCCTTTCATTCATTCAACACACGTTCAACATTCATCTCACACACAAATTCAACCATTCTTTTTGAGTACATTAACTGTGGAACGCTCCTGGTTTTCATGCGAGATGAGGAGAGAAAACATTGGTTGAACTAGTAAAAACAAACAAAAGAAAAAAACTTTTCTACTGCTCAGTTTGGTACATTTGATTAGCAAATCCGGCTTGCCTCTTCTGTTGGTTTTGCTTCTATTTGGCCCTCACACTCCTATACTCTCCTTATACTCCTAATCTTTCTCTGGTTTCCCTATCACTTTAAATTATACCTGCCTTGTTTCAGTAGTCTCCCTTTCCTGTCCCTAAGCTTTCTTGTTTTCCCTATTTTGCAATTAGTTAATATATCCCTACTATCACCCTAGCACCTATCAGTTAGAACGGACGATCGCGAGATAATACGACGACAACGAATAATACGACCACGGCGAGATTTACGCGAGTTTGACCCGATACACGATGATGACGACGCGGAGAGATTTTCACATTTGTTTCGAGGAACGACGACCCGATGATAACGCTAAATTTATGTTTCGCTTCCTTACTAAAGACGACACACGCGCGACGATCCGGCGGCGGGAGTTTTGTTTAAAGTTTTGGTTTGGTTTGTCGCATGCTGTTTTGCTGCTTGCTCTGCTGTATCAAATACGAATACTTTAAACCCTATACAAAATGAGGAAAATACCAACCACCCCAAAACGGGTGCTAAGAGATAAGCATCTGTTGTTTCTACGTTATATCTATCACCTACTTTATTTGCTCTGCCCTAACTTCAAATGATCTGTTGTACACATAAAGACGATAACGGATGGTTGAGAATAGTCGATTAAAAAACAAAAAAAACATTAAAAAGGAACCCTTAAACTTAGCTGCAAACGGATAATCATCAGACGGAAAAACCCTACCTTAGTAACATGGAAATATCACAACAGCGTACAGCCGAATACACGAAACCAGTTGAGACACGGAACTGAAAGCTCCTAGCGCTTCGGTTTTGCTTTGAGTGAATTCTTTAAATATATTATCAATAGTCTTTTTAAACCAATTTCAAACGGTAGCCATTTTCACTTAACGCTAACTTTCGAAAGCTTCTTCAACTGACACTTGTAGACTCCAATTACTATGACAACGAAAAAAACGTTCTACGTTGCCATGGTAATTTGAATTTTTAAGCACTGTTCAGAAGATGCCTTGACAGTTACCGTTAATGTGAATGTTGCTACCATTTTAGGTTACTCCACCTAACCACGATTTTCCTTTTCTGTTGCCCTACTGTTGCGTCAGCTAAATTTGTTGCATCTTATTGTTACCTCGTTTTACCCTTTCCTTTGACACAGCCCTACTACTTTGAGTTTGAAAGAATTTTTCATTTGTTCTGTCTTTTACGTTTCCCTAGCTTTTCTTACTACATGCTAAACGTAGGATACTATTCGTTTTAGTTTGACTGCATTTATCTTTTAACGTGTGTACGCTGGATGTTTTTTTCTGAATTTTGGTCTATGTTGTTGATTGAACCCTTCACCAAGATAAACATCAGTAAATGAAGAAAAACAGTTGCATGCAATGCAAAAACTAATCGTTCACAAAACTTTGTGTTTGTGGTGTTGTTATAACTTTTAACATCAAGACAGAAAAATGACAAAACATCGACTAAATGTACGTAAAAGGAAAAGTGTTGAACAACATGTTTGCAAAAAGTATTAACAAACAGATAGAATAGGAGTGTTTATGAAACTGTGATCTTCTCTTGTACTGCGTTAGTAAATTTGCCCAAAAATAGGATTAGTTAACCTTGATAATTTTCGTTTGTGGAGAGTTCCTTTCGTTTTTCTTCATAATGTTACCTACAGTGTTAGTCCAATGATTTTTAGCGCTCGTCCTGTGCTCTAGGTGTGTGTGTGTTTGGGGTATTTATCTCGTTTGAAAATATGCTCTGGATTGCTGTTCAGTCTTTTAGTTTGCTAACCACGGTGTGTCCTCACTCACACACACGAGAAACGTGTGCTGGAGTTGCCCGTTGGCACAGTTTTGTGATTGATTTTCCGATAGTATCCCTAACAAGTTACCTGGCGTCCCTACTTACTTATTATTTGTCCCTAACGATCTAAATGTCCATCAAAGTGCCTCCTCTTCGGTTTGGCATAGCGTTTGAGTTAATAAATTAGATTAGTTTACCTCTTTTCCGTTTGTTTCTATCCCTTCCCTTTTTTTGGCTAGAGTGTGTAAAGTTCCTGTTTTTTTGTTTTGTTTTGCAGAATGGTATCTGTTATTGTTGCTTTAGAATACTTATTATCATCTCAGACGTTGTGCCTCACGTATGTGTGTGTGTGTGTGTGTGTGTAGATTTGTTTCATGTCGTTGATAAGTAATATATGTTTGTATAATTCGTTCTGATTGTTCCCTAACAACTTTAGTTTACTTTAGCTCTCGTCTAGCTTCTTGTAGTTGGAATCAATAAATAAATGTTTAATCTGGCTAATGGCACAAAATACACCGAATTTCAAGTAGTCTTTAGGTTGCGACTGTTGTTTTGGTGCCTTAAAAAGCAGACGATCAGTACCGTTGAGTAAGAATTGTGCAAAAAAAAACTATTAGTCACACCAGTCCAAGAGTTATTTCTAACGTCCAGTTGAAGGAATCGCCAGCCTTACGCTCCGTAATCTAATTTTTTGTGTCCTATAATGTTCGCTACTTTAATTGAATTTCTTTTTAAAAACATTCCATAATTCCGCACCTTATACTCTACACGTATATCAATGTAACGTGCCTTATACTTTGCTGAGAACATAACTGGAAATCTCTGGATAGAGTAGCGAAACAATTCATGCTAACAAGTTTGATGATTTATCTCCACAACAGATGAAGTACAGAAACTAGGGAAGGAAAACAAAACTCTTCTTACAACGACTAATAAAACGACGCTTAACCGTGATTTAATTGCTTACGAACGAACAAACGAACGGACGAATGAATGAACGAACAAACGCGACCCGCGGATTATGAATTGTACGAACGACCGATTTTTATTTATACGACGATATGACGAACTCGAAACCGACGCGACGGAGACGGACTTTTTTTAACGCGAACGCGACGATACGGTGTATGCCCTAGTAGTGTGCCCTATGTTTGCCTGCCTTTGGTTCCCTACTTGTTGCTCCTATTAATAATATCACCTATATCTTTGCCCTGTCATATTGTGGCGGTGGCTTAGTACCGATAACTAAGGGAAACACACACAGTTGAGTAGCATGCAGAGCCTCCCACGACTTAGATAAATTAATAGCATGCATTTTCGTTTTTCTGCAACTATTCGCTTCATTTCAAAATCAAAAAAATAATAGCCGTAACTTTCACACATACACACATGCATCCATTCACACTGCACAATCATACAATCATTTCCCTACCGGAAGGGGGTTTGCCCTAATTTTTCCCTATCATATTTACCCTACCGCTGTCTTGAAATTAGTTAAGATTTGCCCTAGAAATTCACCTCCAACCTAATCTCGATAGTCTCTAATCTCTGTCTCTCCTCATCCTTGGCGACTTGGCAATGTTGGTGGATATCATTCCGCTTTTGGTATGTTTCCGTTTCCTTTTAGCTTCCCTGTGTTCCCTACACTCTACTTTGCTGCTGCTGCTAGTTAGTTAGTTGCTTCACTGAATCACTTATGCTACTTGAGTACGCACAGCCCTATCGTCTAGATTTGTATTTGTTTTATGTTTTTTTCTTCTTTTCTTTTAGTTTTTCTGTCCTTCGACCTTTGCCCCATTTCACTATGCCCTAGCGATTTAGCTTTCTTTCTCTTTGTGCCCTACGCCTTATTAAGAGGAGATAACCCTAGCACCTACGTCCGCCTACTAAGAGACAGAAGTCCTCAAAAAGGAGAGTATTTGTTTTTGTGTCCTACTCACCTTCCTGCCTAATTTCGCCTACTGTTTGGTTGCATTTTACTTTTGCTTTCTCTCTCTCTCTCTTTTTCTGTTAGTTTCCTATTCCTATTTTGGTTTTTGTTATCCTTTGTTTATTTTTATTTGTGCTTCTCTCTGCTCATAAGGGAAAGAAGGAGGATATCGGGTGGGTGGGTATGGGATCGGATGGACTTACGGGGGAAGTTAATGGTTACGTTTAAACATCGCAATGTTACATGCTTCAATGTTAACGAAACAATTGAAAAATCTCTATTTATAACTGTGCACTAGAACTTTTCACGCACCCCCCAGAGGAGGGGTTTTGTTTTACTCGTTATAGAAAAATTAAAATTAAATTAAATAAACCCGAACGAAGCATCTGCACACGCTAGAGTGAAATAATATCGCACACCCTAACACCGCACGTAACACGAGGATATCCGTGTGAGAAAGTATTAAAAAAAATGTCTAACAACTGTACACGTTTCCGACCTTCATGAATCTGAAAATGACCATAAGAAGATTGCTTTTCTGGCATTAGGTTTGAAGTTATCGGTCTTCATCGAAAAATCCCTATCGTGTTTGTGATTGCTGAAGTAATGTTTTACCGATCATTTTATATCTACCTCTATTAGTTCGTTGAACAAATTGTTTTCCAACGTGTACAGCAAATTTATTACAATGTGTTAACTTCAGCGCTAACCCGTGGTAGCATTCCATCTGCACTAAATGAAGCGCTCACTCAATTCATTTTGTTAAAAAACCAATCAAACAAGCTGCCGATCACTAGTAGCTCTTGTCAAGAATATGATAATTCATGGATATTATATCCCTCACCGATGCCGATGCTTCTAATTTGCCCCCCTCACTGCTTTACGCAACACTCCTATTAACGTTTAGGATCGAGTACCGATCGGGGTGATAATGAGTTATAGCAATACGAACATGTACCACCGTCGTGTTAATCCGCTGCACGTTGTGCCGACACGGAGGCGGACGCTGAACTCGGCCCTTCGAGGATCGACGATTTAAATGTTGTACATCACCGCCAGCCGCTCGCTGAGCTGGGGCGGAAACTGTTCGACGAACCGGCTCCAGTTTTCCTCTCCAACCTGCATTTTGAAGCCATGCAGAATCTAAAAAAAAGGGAGACAGTACAGTAGTGAGCAAGATAGCTGGCCTTCCGAGAAGCCCAATCATTCCCGGGAACCTAGACCTACCTTCTGCAGCATCTCGTGTAGATCTTTCTTCGGATTCATCCACGATGCGGCGGCATCGCAGAAGAATATGAAGTCGGCCACCACACCGACCGGGTTGACCGTGATCATCTGACACATGCCACGGAAGGCCGAATCTTTTTCCTCGTTGTCTCGGATGTTGCGCAGTGAGGAGCACCTTTGGATTGAGGAGGGAAGTAAAGAGAGATAAGTTAAGTTGAACTTACTAATTCCTAACTCGTTCGTTTGTTTTGAAGATGCTTGACGATGTAATGGCTACGATTTGACAATGTTCAACAGCAGCGCGCCTGCTTTGTTGAAGTTGACAGTTTTACAGAAAGTGGAAACACGAACGAGTTGGACTAAATACATAACAACATTGAGCTATTGTTTGTATGTTCGCGTGTCACATAAATCGGCGATCTCGACAAGAACATGAAACAATATGCAGCTGCAGCGAAAAAGAATTTAGTTACACACCACTGTCGAACGAACTGTTGCAATGAAGGAGCCACTTCTACGGGGCACACGAGACCGAGACGTCCAATTGTTATCGCTGTACAGGAACAGGGGGGAAAAAGAGAAAGAAAAACGAAAAATAGAAAACACAAGGCACGCTAATGGCACGGATGAGGACGAAGAACCAGTGGATAACTGGGTTTCTTGGATGAAATATGATGTGTTATTACTTTGTTCACCACTTTTACGACGAAGTCCGAAATGTTGGAAAAACTTTAATTTTTGATAATCTTTTAATAAATAAAGTGCGAGAAAATCTAGGGAAATCAGTCACTTAGCAACAAGTCTGTCTATAATGATTGTGCTTTTCATTTAATCATGCACAATTAACGATATTTTAAGCTAAACCCAATATACAGTTATAATAGAGTAATTGAGTTGATAAGAAGTTATTATTACAAAAACACAATTTTTTAAATCTTTTCTTGTTATCTTATGTCGTCTCGTTTTTAATAATGAAACTGCCAACTCCATAAATAAAAACATTGAAGCGACAAAATTAAAAATTCTCAAATCTTTTGAAACAACTTTAAATTTGCTTTGATCCATCTTGCTGCTTTTGATGAAAAATATCTTTTAACTGCACTTATCTTATCAACGTTTTATGATAATTCTTTCAGTAATTACGGGTGGCATGATTGAAATTTCCCCAAAACAATCATAACACATTCTGACACAGTACAATCAACTTGACAAATATCGATGAAAAAACTTACATTCAAAGAGGGCAACAAATAAATTTGTTCACTTTTTTAAGAAGTAGAAATACAAAAACAAAAAACTATAGCAAAGGAAAAGTTACACTTTATCAAACAATTGTTTGGTGCTTTTTTTCTCTGCGTACAGAAACAAACATTTTTTTTAAACATGAGCTGGGATGTAAGATGATTGGTTGGGTGGGGGGAAAAAAGGCCAAAAACCCCGTTCACTTACCGGTATTTTCCAGCAACGTTTTGGGCGTGTTTGTATTGTTGATGATTTCAATCAACTGCGTCAGCACCATCGGAATGTACGGTTTCGTGTCCTCCACTGGAATTAAACCGTATTGAATTGAAGCCGTAATAAATGGTATGGTTCTGTTCTCTCGATAGACGGTTTGTTTGTTTGTTTTGGTACTTACTCAGTTTGATGCTGATCTCACCGATCGCCCAAGTCGCATTGTTGCACACGGAAATGTACTCCGGGTTCAGATTGTGGCCCAGGATCGGAAGAAAATCGGCAATATGTGGATGGACATGCTGGAAGCAAGCCTTCGTCAAGTCTCCCAGCAGGGCAAAGGAGGATTGGCGTACCTGAGGGAATCGAATGAAACATGATAGATAAAAGCTCGTCTTCGTGTGCTTGTGCGTGGCCAGTTTACCTCCGGCATCGAGTCCTGCATGCACTGGTAGAGCAACTGCATGATGTTGCTGCTCACAACCAACGACTCAATGTGCCCGTCCAGGCCTTCCGCCAGCCCGGAAAGCAAATCCAGTGCGACGATCATAAAATCCTTATCCGGCTGCTCGTACTGTCCGGGGCTGGTCGTACTGGCCAGATCCTGGTTGAGCGTTTGCTGTATCAGCGAAATACACCGACGGTACACGGGTTCGCAGTAGGGCAGGAAACCGGACTGCAGAGCCGTGGCCACGCTCGAAAGACACTCGAGCAGCGGGAACAGATCCTTGTCCTCGTCTTTGAGCATGTTCCACTTTTGAATCAGTGGCGGCATCAGCATGTTGATGTACTCCGGCTTGTTCAGATGGTGGCCCACGGAGTCGGCCAGCGTCCCGATGGCGTCGTACAGAATCAGAAGGTTCTTGTGCTGGTACTTGCCGAACGCGAACACGAGCGTTTTCAGAATGAAACCAAGGTAGGGCACCAGTTCGGTGCACGCTTCCTCCTCGAGGGTGGCAAACGCCGAACAGGCCGCCTCTTGGACGCGCTTGTTCGCGTCGAGGATGCGCTTCAGCAGTTCCTCCATCAGCGGCTTCAGATACTGATCGTGCGGCTGGCTGACGACCCAGTGCGCGTACCGCGACAGCGTCCAGCAGGTGATCGATCGGACCAGGGCCTTCTTGTCCGACAGGCAGGCAATCAGGTACGGTATCAGCTCGGGCAGATGGGGGATCATTCCGTTCATACACCCCTCGGCGATCGCACCAAGCGCCAGGATGCCGCTCTCCTTGATCACCCACTCCTGGTGGAACAGCGTCTCCTTGAGGATGGGCAGCAGGATCGGCAGGAAGTCGTCCTTGAACACGTTCGCCAGCACGTCCAGCGCGGCCGCACTGCACTTCCGCAGGTTCCAGTCGGACAGATTGCTATCGTCGTCCATATCGTCGTACGGATCGTCGATGACCTCGTCGTCGTCATTGCCCTCCATCGATCGGGCCGCACCATCTCCACCACCACCACCGGCGGCCGCACCGCCACCGCTCGCCGATTTCTGCGTGTGCGTTCGCGACTTGTGGAACCGTGGCTTAATGTCCTCCTCCCGATCGGGGATCATTTCATCCTCCTCGACGTCACCCTTCAGGATGATGATATCGATGTCGCAGTACTTCATACCGCGCACCAACACCGGCACGAGACGGGGCAAGTGCGGTGTCAGAACCTCCTTGCAAATCGCTTGCTCGGCCAGCGTGAGCCAGAACTCGCACGCCTCCAGCGACGTTTCGTCCGAATCCTGCGTCCGGATCAGCATGTACTCGATGATGCTGTTCATGTGCGGTATCAACCGATCCATGCACACCTCCAGCAGCATCACCAACCCACGGCACACGTTCTTCCGCACCTCCCGATCCTCGTCCGACGACAGGTGGAACAGATTCTCGATGAACGTGTCGATGTGCACCATCAGCGCCTGCGTGCGATTGATAATGAACTGGTTAATGCACGCGATCGCGTTCGAGCGGATCTTCGGGCTCGAGTGGCGGAAGAACTGCAGAAACTTCGGGATCATAATGTTCAGCGGACGGTTGAGCGCACTGCTGTCGAGCGTGTCGGCGGAATCTTCGCAGATTTTCTGCAGCGCCCCGAACGCACCCTCGCACACACTGTAGTCCTGCGAGTCGAGCATGTCGCACAGCGTGGGCAGCAGCTCGGGCCAGTTCTGCAGGCCGCCCTTGTTGGCGATGGTCGTGATGAGGATGCCGGCGGTCGCCCGGATCAGCGGCGACGGATCACCGAGCGCCATCAGACACTCCTGCTTGATGTACTCGATGATGGCCGGCTGCAGGTGCGTACCGTGGATGCGGATGTTGTTCTTCAGGATCAGCCCGGACAGCGAGCGTGTCGGTTCGTCCTGCGACGTGAGCTTTGTCAGCACGTAGATCAGATAGTTATTGAAGTCCGGGTACTGATTGAGTTCCTCCAGTTTCTGCGAGAACGAAAAGACGAGATGAGTGGGTGAGTGACGAACCCTCGCATCGTATGGGGTTGACCTCATTCCACACGACTTACCATCTGCACCGCCCGCTGTATCGTATTGTCCGTTGATTGTGACTGCTTCAGCAAGGTGATGATCTGGTTCAGACCATCCGGCTGCGGTTCCCACGTCATGTTGATGGCTCTTGAAAACGCACGACGGGACGATAAAAGATGCTGCAGCACTTCCTTCCTTCCGTTATCCTTTGTTCCTGTATCACAGTAATGGTTCCTTCTGGTTCCGGCACTACCACAACCGGCGCTCGGAGGGGGAGGGGAGGGAGGGAGGTGGGCTACGCGATGACGAATCGAATGAAAAACGTTTCCCAACACACGCTCGCAGCAGATGGAGGGAAGAAAAAATGTCACCACTATCTTGGTATCGCAAGTGTGGGCCCTTTTTTAAAGTGTAAGCAAGTGCAGCTGCGTCTCGTGTGCGCCTTTCGGGGTTGCAAGTGCGCCCGTGTGAATCTGTGTGTGCTCCGCGTGCGGAAAAATCCTTCTAATTTTTCTACCTTCCGCTCCTGCCTCCCGTCGTCGTCGTCGCGCACGCTTGGCCAACAACAGATTGTGGGGTAACTACGGATCGGTGAATCACAGAGTAACCGCTAGTAAATGGACGCACCGCGGTCAAAAGCGCCGATTCGTTCTAGAATAAATTACTTTCGATAGCTTTTGTGCCGCAAAATGAAACGATTTCACTGCGCCTGAAACGTTTGATGGATGGATGTAGAGATCCCTACACGGAGCTTCGCAGCAATATGAACCCAGTTCCGAGCAATGGCGGATGGTACGGGGTTTCCCGATGAAAATAAATATTTGTTTGCTATCCCTGTTGCAAACTCGGATATTCAACAAATGATTGTAGTGTGTAATTGCTATTGAATATGGCTAAATAAATGGTAGGTTTGTTATTTCAAACATTTATGAAATTCATAATACATTTTACAATGTATTTTGCAATCCGGATTTAAACTGGCAGCACTGCCTTCAATGCCACAGTATATTGACGGAAATTCTTTGTAGAAAATTGAAAGTAAATTTCGTTGTTGCAATCAAAATCGGAAAAATTAGTATAAAATATGAAAAGAACCACACCATGAGCTTGTTAATTAATTAAATTTACCATTTTCAGACGACTTTTTCAACCCGGTGAAAAGAGTATCCCATATCCGATATTTGAACGAAAAGGAGCAACCTGTCAACAGGCTGGAATGTTTTGGAAAAGTAACATTTGTAAATAATTGCCATCACGACAAGTGACTAGCTCGTTCGACCGGGAGGTTTGCGCTCGGTCGATAACTGTGCATTTAGAGATTATCTTGCTTAGCTAACCAAAACACACCTTAGAGCAATGACTTCCAAATTGGAAATAAATATCCGCACCCTCATAGCGCAGTGCGAAAATATAGTGACGGTGAACAAGGATGACTGGCGTTTGAACAAATACCTCCGATCATTGGACACGATGATTGAAGAATTGAACGAACAGTTCGAGTAAGCAGTGCTTTTCCCGTGACTCCAATAACAATCTCACGAACAAAACCAATTTCCAGCAAACCCGAAGAACGCATCATCGAGGAGTACCAAAAACGAAGCGCCGAGCTGAAGCGGGCCGCAAACTATGTCGAACCGTCGGCGGAGGAAAAGTTACGCCTTAAAACGAAACCAAAAGCCGTCGACCCGGTCGGGGACGACGTCATGCGAGAGGTGCGGCAAATCCATAGTCAAAAGTTCGAGAAGGATCTTCGGAGCGAGCTGTTTAATGGAAACTTTTCGACGATACGGCGCCGGGCGGGCCAGAAGGTGGCCGAGAATCTGGAGCAAACGGTCAAGCAATACTCGGACGATCAGGAGAAGCTGGCGGAAGATATGCTTAAGGTATGGACGTCGTGCGGGGTTTTAGCTCAATCGTTTACCCAATTACATTATTTATTTCGTTTACTGCAGCTTACGAGAAACTTGAAGGAACAGACTGAAACTGCGAATAAGATAATCAAGAAAGACACGGAGGTATGGACGATGGTTTCTCGATGAAACGCCGGTAATTCTAACACCATTTTCCTTTTATTTTTTTACAGATTGTTACAAAGTCTGCTACATTAACGGATAAAAATACGTCCACACTAACAGCGGAATCGGCTCTCTTGCAAGAAAAGACAAAGAATGCTTGCAGATGCTGGATGTGGTTGATGATAGTGTTCGTAATGGTGGTATTTATAAGTAAGTATTTTAAAACCATCTTCAGAGTACGAACAAGTTTTAACGTTTGACTTCGCTTCGTTTTAGCAATGGTAATGTTTATGAAAGTAATGAAAAAGAAGGTGTGAAATGGCCTCCAACCTGGTCGGTAATTCGTCCCAAAATCCTATAGCAAGCAAAGACAAACAAAAAACACGCAGCTATTACGAATTATGTGCGTTTGTGCTGGTCTAATTCCATGAGTGATTATTAGTTTCAAATTTTTCCTCCGTTTCTGTTATTCCAATTTACATATGTTTTGTATTATTTTTATTGTCTCCGTCAGGTGAAATACAAGTGCATTTTCTAATTTATAGCTAATCTGGTGTTTGGTTGCGTTCTTTAAACATTCGGATATGTTGTAGAAAAACCATTCTCAACCACGTGTTTGTAAACGGCACTGTATAGGAAAAAGCTTTATTACTTAAACGGATAAATTCGACCAAATTCGCTCCGGGCGGAGGGCAACATGCTTCGGTTCTGGAATAATGGAAGACGATCACGACGGCGCGCCTTTTGGCGCTTCACATACCGTTGTACGCCGGACCGCCACCACCCTCCGGCACCACCCAGTTGATGTTCTGCGTCACGTCCTTGATATCGCAAGTCTTACAGTGAATGCAGTTCTGGGCGTTGATTTGCAGCTTCATGTTGCCACCCTCGTCGTTCGGCACGTACTCGTACACACCGGCCGGACAGAACCGTGATTCGGGGCCATCGTAGATCGCTAGGTTGTTCTTCACCGGCACGGAGTCGTCCTTGAGCGTCAAATGAGCCGGCTGGTCGCCCTCGTGATTGGTGCCGGTAAGGGCGACGGACGAGAGCAGATCGAACGTAAGCTTGCCATCCGGTTTCGGGTACTCGATCGGTTTGCAGTCCTTGGCGGGCTTGAGACGGGTGTGGTCGGGCGATCCGTGGTGTAACGTCCACGGTTCACGACCACCAACGAGAATGCTGAAGCCACTGTACGCGACGCCTCCGAAAAGGCCCAACCCGGTGTGGAAGCTGGGACGGGAGTTGCGCACCTTGTAAAGATCCTTCCAGACGTATGATTCTTTAATGCTGTAACAAATAATACAAGATTATAAGCGATCTGGTAAATATTCGATTAATTTCGATTCGATTGCTTACCGATCAGTATAGTCCGTCGGTTCCAGGCCGACCTTATCCTGTGTCACACCGGACAACACCGCCTCACAGGCACTCTCCGCAGCAAGCATACCGCTCTTCATCGCATAATGACTTCCCTTGACACGCGGCACGTTCATAAAACCAGCCCCACAGCCCACCAAGCACCCACCGGGGAAGGTAAGTTTCGGAATGCTCTGGAAACCGCCCTCGTTCAAGGCACGGGCACCGTACGCAATACGGCTTCCACCTTCGAACGTGCCCCGAACCTTCGGGTGCGTTTTGAAGCGCTGGAACTCCTGGAACGGGCTCAGGTACGGGTTCACGTAATCCAGTCCGATGACGAATCCGACCGCCACCAACGGGGTCGGTTCGTTGAGATGATACAGGAACGAACCACCGTACGTGTTCTTATCCAGTGGCCATCCGATGGTGTGCTCAACCAGACCGGGCTGATGATTTTCCGGCTTGATCTCCCACACTTCCTTCAACCCGATGCCGTAGGTTTGCGGATCGTTTTGTGCGTTCAACCCGAAGCGCGTCATCAACTGCTTGGACAGATGTCCCCGGCAGCCCTCGGCGAAGATGGTGGTTTTCGCGTGCAGTTCCATACCGCGGGCAAAAGTGTCCTTCGGTGAACCGTCCTTTGCGATACCCACGTCCCCGGTGGCGATACCCTTTACCGAGCCGTCCTCGTGGAACAACAACTCTGCCGCAGCCGTTCCGGGGTAAATTTCCACACCGAGCGCTTCCGCCTGCTGACCCAACCAGCCGACGACGTGCCCCAGCCGGACGACGTAGTTTCCCCGATTGTCCATCGGCCAGCCGGGAAAGATCGGAATCGGAAGCTTGCCCGACTCCGTGAGGTAGGAGAATTTGTCATGAGTTACGGGAGTATTCAGCGGTGCACCCTGTTCCTTCCAGTCGGGAATGAGCTCGTTTAGTGCGACCGGATCCAGGCAGGCACCGGACAGTATATGGCCACCCATTTCGGCGGCCTTCTCCACCAGGCATACGCGCAATTCCTGGCCCTTTTCAGCCGCGATTTGTTTCGCACGAATGGCGGCCGAAAGGCCGGCCGGGCCACCACCGACGATAAGAATGTCTGCCTCGTCCACGAAGCGCTCCATGTCGACCTCTGGAAGGGCAGGTGATGCGATCATTAAAAAAGGCATGCAATGGATAAAATGTTCTCGTTTTTCCTTACCTGCCCATCGTGGATCCTTTTCACGCGGTTTTATCGTATAGTGGGTGGTAATTTTGGGGAACTGAGCCGAGGCTTCCGAGTAGCATCGGATCTGTTGCTGATTGAGAATCGTTCGAGTATCTACGGGAGAAATAAAGAAAAAGCGAAACATAGATGATTACGTTTGATTGTGCAAAACATCGACAACAAGCATCTTGTCAAAACATTCCGTCTCGAAGGTTAAAGTCCAATGTACAACTCTGCCACGATACAATTTGTTCTCGTCCCGAGGACAAACTTACACTTCGCAATGTTAAGGATGTTTCGAGCCATGATTGTAACAGCACGAGAACACTCTCGTCACCTTTGTTATGTAATTGATTCCTGTAACACCTCCAAATTATTAATCCAGTGTTATACCGGACAATAACACCTGTGGTCGATTGCGGGCCGCTGTAGGATCCCTGGGGAATTGCTCGCAAACACTGCGTTATGTTTGACGAACACAACAAACACCGGCTACGGGTTCACTTTCCGTTTCCGTACGCTATTGAATAATTTCACTTTATTGCCCACAGCTGCCTCACAACCGAAAAGCTGTGATAAGAAATGATTACTGATCGGTTGGCGATTCCAGCTGTTTTGTGCAGATTGACAAGTGTTTTGTCTACGATGAAAAAATCTGTTTTGTCACGGTCACATCGATCGGTTTGCGACTCGCAATTTTGACGTTTTTATATACAGTTGGTCAATAAAATATCCGTACCAGTCGAAATCAAAATCGATGCCAATAATGTATTCGTTGGTTAAATAGGTTTCTTTTGCCTAATACGTTAGAAGAACACCTCGTCGGCATCAAAATGTAACGTTTTGTAGGGATAATCTCAAATGAGGACCTCTCATAAATCGTCGTCGCCAAAATGTTTCTATACTTGCGCCTGAAGGGTATGCAATGGGAGTCACATTAATCTGTTCAAATTTTTGCATTGCTGTTAGAAGAAGGAATGGTTCAAGCCATAATCAGTTCAACCGAAGGAATAAATATTAAACTGGGAAAACGAAAGTTTTTTTTATAACTTTGCTAAATAAGGGGAGTTCATGTGTCCTCTTCTTGTCGCACTTCTGGCTTGATTGCGTAGCCGCATTTTCATCAATACATGCAAGCAATGCATCAGGGAGTTTATGTGGTCCATCATGTCCACAATAATTATAATATTTAAGTTAATGTGACATGTAACTGAACCGATTAACAAACGGTTTTTATATCACCAAATACATACCTTTAGATACAGCTCTCACAAAAGATGTAGCCGCGACAGAAATCACGGCTTGGGGGCGTCATTTTAGATTTTACCAAGTGAATTAATCTAAAAATTCTATTGAAATAAACTATGGTTTGTCTTGATTCAGGATCCTTGGTAGATGGAAAAAGCTAAATCAAAAATTACCGTTCAATTAGTCCCTGCGGTACATCACACAAAAAAGGATATGATTTTCATTCATAAATTTTTCCCACAAGGATTCTAAAGCCTTACCGCCAAGATGCTCTTCAGAGTGTACTGCAAGGATCTGTTGGTTCTGGTTTCTCACGTTCATTCACGATTTCAATCCTAAATACTCTTAAACCTCGACTAGTTTATAATTTCCCAAGGAAACGAGGTCAACTTAGATTTGTGGGTCATCCTGCCAGACAGTTTCCAAGCACAGCCTAGGTCACAACTGACTACGTTTATCTGGCTAAAGGTTTGAGTGCACCGAATGCACTTGTTGTAACGCCACCGCCAGACGCCGACAAACGATTCCGTGCGCGTATGGCGGCGCTTAATTTGTTTCAAGTGGAGCAATTACCGATGATACTACACATGTTTACCGGTTGTTGTGTGACAAATAAAACCGCCGAAAATCCCCAACCCGCCGATTGACAAAATAAAACGTAAGCAGACTTGTGTCGCAAGTGGACGCTTCCGTTTCGACTGAGCGTCCTTGGTGGTAATTAGTGGCACTTAAAATTCAATTACACCCGGCGCGACGCTTGATCGTCATCAAAGGGAGAACCGGTAGAGCGGGGCTTTTTGGAGGGTTCACTCCGTAGCTCTAATTCGTGGGCATTGGCGGCCATTTTTTTTCGGTCTTCTTCCCAAAACCGGTACCTTTTTCCCACCGAACGGAACCGATCGTCCACGATCCGGACCCTACACAAACCCCCTGAGGGCCAGGTACCGCCTACCACGTACCAGTCCGGTGGTTTTGTACTTCCGATGGTGGTAGGGTTTTGGTTGTTTGTTTTATTGACCACCTCCATCAGACGTCGACGCGGAGGGGCGGCGACAATGACCCGGGCTCCGGGGATGGTGGGCTCCCGCGGTGGGAAACGAAGGAATCCGGCCCGGTCCCGGGCGTCGTTAGGACCCATTAATCACCGTGATCATCGTGCGTGGCTGCGTGTCCTGCGAGGGACCCCGGAGGGCTCGTAAATGTGTTGTTAGTTTTTCGACTTACCCGAACCGTTATTAGTTTCGGATCGTTTTTTTTTTTGGGTCCTGGGTCCTCGTTTTTCCGGCCCTCCAAGTCCCCTTCCCTCCGTCCCCCACTTTCTCTCATCTCTCGCGGTGTCTTATTTCGTGCCGTTTCTCGCAAGTCATAATTATAATATTTCACCGTCCATTCTAACTCCGCTCCGGTTCTCGGCCGAGAGTATTTTCTACCTACTTCCTTTCCTTTTTTATCGTTCCATAATGGGAACAGCACACCGTCCGGAAACGTAATGATCACCTTGGCAAAACGTGCCCATGGTTAGGGACGGCGAAAAGGGCAAGGAATCCTCATTACCGGACTCTGGACTGACAGGACGACTTCCTGTTTGTTTTTCGCTCTCGGTTAGTGGGTCAAGCTGACGGTTGATGATGTTTACTGTTACGGCTAGTTGTGCCAGGTGAAGCTTCTGCCCAGTTGAGGGAAAATCATTAAAACTTCAGCTTTTGTGAAAGATCAAATTTAAAAAATATATTTTACCAATAACATGAATGGTTGAATTAAATTTAAAAAACAATTTTAAATTCATAAAATTGGGTTTAGCTACATTTAAAACTGTTTACCATTGCTGTTGCTAAAGCCTTCGCCTAAAGCCATCTTCTAAAGGCTGTTTTGTTGCTGTTTAAATCCACATCATTGCCCATCGTCATCGTACAAATCCTCTGACGCCAGCTGGATTTGAGATGGTCACGGCAAGGAGTCACGGCAAGGAGTTGCTGGAAGCGATCCACGGGGTTTTGTGGCACCCGTCTGGCGCGACGGACTTCATTTTTCACGGCTCCATCTTCGACGCCGTACCACGTGATTCGCCCCAGAACCCTGCCAAAGATCCGACGAAAGATCCGTAAGAACGAAAGATACCGAAAAAATAACACAAACGTCGCTGGCGAGCCGAGAGCAGAAGAGAGAAATTTAACAATTATTCCATCACTGTGGTAATTTTCAGTTGTGAACGATAACTTCCCAAATTGTGAGACCCCCCAACGATTGACCGCTGGCCAAAATGAGCTTTGTTTTTCTTTTCTTTAGCGGTTTTGTGGTACCTTCAATGCCTCCTTCCAACTCTGCCGGTGGTGAATTGCGTGTTTTTGTGTGTTTGTGTTACTCGTTACTCGTTAGCGGACGAAAGGAAGCCTACCGTCCCAGAATATCCTGATCGGATGTCCTGCTGTGAACGCGCGCGGGGAGATTGGTTTCTTTTTTTTAATCTCCGAGCACCGGCACCGACTCCGAGATGATCGCGAGCGATAGTAACGATCGATAGTTGCGGCTTGTCGTAGAGTATGGGTTTCTTATGACATTTGTCGTAACCGTGGATCGTCTTTTTAGGTGGCGGCCTAGTATTCTTGGTGCCTGATGGAATGGGCACGATAAAGGTTTATTAATTTGCTGACTTGTCTATTAACAACCGGAAGAGTTCTATTGATTCCAGGGAATCAAAAGATAAATTTGAAATTTTAGAACGATGTCTAGTTTTTCAATAAATTTAGTTTAATCGGGAACAGTTCATTCTTAAACAAAGTATTGGTACACTTAACAAGCACAAAACGTATACCATATCTTATACCAAAAATGGGCTTTGCTTGCATGTAGCGAGCATGCGTCAGCAATTACAACTTAAAAATTGAAATTAGCTTTATGTATGATTTTGATTTTTTTTATAATTATGATATTCTTTGGTCACATATATTGCTAAGCCAATTTCAACATGGCAGAATGAAATCTCCATTAGAATTTGTTACTATCGCTTAACCCTTAATTTGAGGAAAATATCATTAGACTAAACTTTTCCTACTGTTTAATTAACCTTTTTTTTCTCTGCTTTGATTACTGTAATTAATTTTGATTTTGCTTAATGAGTGCTATAAGAAGTTGAATAATAATACGCCACAGAGGAATAGCGTAACGTGTGCATTAAAAAAAATAGACAAAATTTTGACGATTTTTCCTGCAAAAAACGGGAACCGATAGCAACTTTTCTGTTCAAAG
>KE525277.1:69379-85078 GCA_000441895.2 Anopheles sinensis | reverse complement strand
TGAAGCAGACTGGGCGAACTCCGATTCGTGGAGGTCGTGGTTGGAAAATTGTAATTGAAAATTAGAAAATTGGAAATGGATCCTGGCGGCTTCGTTCGGGATAATGTACTTTGTTGTTTCTATCTGTATCTCTTTTTTTACTCGAGCATTGAAGTTCTGGTCACCTTTGGAGGATACATCCGGCTCGGCGGTCGGAACACTGTCTCAAACGAGCTATCTCACCTCTCGACGTCTTCGTGGCCGCCAAAGGGCATGAGCTCTTCTATTTCTTTTTCCTTTCTCCTTTGCCAACTTATCGCAAATACACTTCAGGGCTCCATCGTCCCCAAACAGGCACCCCAAGTGTGCTAATCATTCCATTTCCTGCGCTAGAACACGCATTTTTCATCGAACTCGTCGCGCACGGTCACGCTGGCCGGACGGTTTGTGGTCGTAAGCCTGCCGGAATGTCCGTTGTTCGGTGAAACGATCAAGATCGATATCGTGAAGACAGACGGACGGCGGAAGGGGTGATTGTAAAAATCAACTCTCAGCGGAATCAGGGGGTTGCTTTCGTCGATAATCAAAAAATAGAACCGAACGTGGAGAGGGTCCGCCTGTCCGGTTGGCCTGATCGGGAAAATCGAAAAACGTGTTGAAAACCCACCGAAACATCAACGCCTCGGCCAATGGCCGGCCATCTGGCCGTCAAGATCGGCTTTTAAAATGGCGCGTGCTACGGCTACCCATCAGGGGGAGGGCGTCCGTCAATGCGGTTTGGAATCTATCAAACATGTGCCACAAAACCGTTAATAGACGCGTGAAGTTTTCGCATGTTCCTCTCGTGTATGCTCTGCTAAAGCAGTTAAATGCGTGATCTTATCGTCGATCATCCAATGGGAGTTGTTGATTTCAACAGGCGAGAGTATTTATTTCTCCACGAGGTTGGTATGAAACATGATCATTTGAAATAATTTTTGGATAAAAACATTTGAAACGTTTTGTTGACTTGAAAGTTTCACATAAACTCTGTAAGTGGGTCTTATTTCTTTACGACGTGTTTTTGAAAGTTTTATCAATAAGTTTGATAATAAAAAAAAATCAAAACATAACCAACATGCTATCAAGAATCTCAAGTAAAAATATACAGTGTAAGGCAATCAAAGTTGGAAGCTCCAAAATCGGACAAACGTTTTACTTTGAGTTAAGTTATCTCCTTCCACGGAGTTGCTAACGACACGAAACTTTCCTCTTTACAACTGTTAAAAATCGATGCTCAAAAATACTTCATTTATTTTAGTGAATGAAATAATGTGATACGGATGAAACAAGTATTTATTTAGAATCAGGCATTCTAAGTCAGACACCCACAAATAACAAAGAAATTACTTTTTTGCTATTTGTTACTGATATTACTATCATGTAACAAGTGTACCATTCTGTCATATAACTTAGTAGCTTTCTTGCATTTTCTGCAATCATTTCAAATAAAAGATTGAAGAAAACCATAAACATATATTTTCATTCTTTATTTTCTTTCTTCCCAACATTTCCGCAAATAAATTGTTTCCACTAATCGTTACCTGCAAAGATTCGTATTGTTATCAGTTTTAGAGAAGAAGACAACGAAACTTAAATACTGGCCGGTTTTCAGGTGTCCGACTTTGACTCCCTGGCACTGTATATCCTTTTTCGGAGATTTGAACCTGATTTGAAACTCCTTGTATACTGTCAGCCAATATTGCGATATGAATGTGTAGCTATGCGTAGTTGGATTTATGAGACGATCTTTCTTAAGCCTTTCTTAAATATCGAATAAATTGATTAGTCCAGCAATGGTAAACCACCTGGTATAAAGTGCATTTAGACATTCTCCAAACCCACCACCGTATGCCAGGTGAACTCGCGGGCACGTTCCGTTAGAATTTCAAATCGAACGTGCCCTCTCATTAGAGCGTGCAATCGATTCTAACTACGTATAATTAAGCTTCTAGAAAAGCAAATATCTATAATCGACCACGACCACCGATCTCCAGTTGCTCCAGCAAGCGGAAGGATAGAAAAAGAGAAGAACAACCGAAACATTCCGTACAATGTACCCCAAACGCACGCTTCTAATACCTTCGACTTCCTTGGTGTTCCCCGTCTTTTGGCCCTTCCGCCTAACTACCAATTTAATACGGCTATTACGCGGCCCATTGGCCCGGGGGAAATCTTTCGCCGAGGGGAAACCGTGAGGGTACATGAAGGATTAGGCTCGCGGGAGGGCCTGGTGATCTGGCGCTGGTGTTGTTTGTTGGTTTTTGCTCCGACGATCGTCCCCCGCCTAAAGCCTGAAGCCCTCACCTTTTGCATACTCATAGTGCGATCATAAATCATTTCATTCACCTTTCGCGCGCAAGTTCGTTGAGTCGGTTCGGAGAAAGGAGTCTACGGGATGTTAGGTTTATTTTCTTCTGGCTTTGGTTGGTTTGTTGTGCTCCACTTGAAATCCTAGACCGGAATGTCCATTCAGTTCGCCAACGATGCGGGATCGAACATCGGTCAATGGATGGTATGCGATCTTTGGCTAAAATCTTTGGCAGTTCCCCCGGTTTCGGTTCCCTCCGACTGGGACGCAATTTGGTTGTAGATTTTTTGTATGTTTCTGGTGTTGCCTGGCGAACTGGCGCCAACGATTAATGACACCGATAGGGTTGGGTTGTTGCGGAAAATGAACCATGCTGGCGTCGCACCGACACTGGCGACAGGCGCGGCTCAAAATCTGTGGACGTTTTTTTAGTCCAGTTTTCATTCTTGACGTATAATAAAATCTCTCCACCGATCGCATAAATCTGGCGCTCTGGGCCGCGGATGTGCGAAATGCAGGCACAAAAAAACAGGAAACTCTTGGAACTTAGAAGAAGAATCCCAAAACACTGGCGCTAATGAAACGGTTTGTCGCTTGTCGCACATTCCGACCGATGTTAAATGCGTGCGGATGAAACATGGGAACTTATCTTCCGCGCATCCGACCGATCCCCCGATGTCTTTAGCATTTCTTCTTCTCCGCGTGCCGGACGATAACACGTGATGACAAAACTGACGACAGCGGCGACAGTTTGCGAATCATTTCCTTCCTTTTCCCAGCATCCGTTGCTGGCGCTTGACGTTAATCGTCATTCTTGTTTGGGTGTGACGAATGTGCAGACAAGTAGATTTCTGAGAATTTTGGGTGTGCATAATAAAGAGTCACATATTTGGAACAAGAAGGAATAATTTAGTTCAAAAAGTAATATTTAAAGAAGCGAATTGAAGAAGATCATAATTTTATAGAATTGATACAACATTCATATTAATGATTCGAAACGATCGCAATAAAAAAAGTCCAAAATTACTTCCTTCCTAGAACCAATATTTGGAGTTGATAAAAAATCACACACAATTTGCCCCGATTCCTTCTCATAAAAATGATTTATTCATCCGGGCACGCCCGGGCTCCATTCATAAGCCCGGGCGCACCCCAAAATCGGCCATAATTCAGCTAAATGGCCAGTTTGCAACCGTGAAATATGTTCACACCCTTTATTTATTCAAATGTCTTCCCTATTCCCACACCGCCAAAATAGTCTAGCATCGGTTCCTAACCGAGGCTCGGAGTTCAGTAGTTCACACGGGCCACAAAGGATTGAATTACAATCGCAGTATCGAAACCGATCCGAATGTAATCAAAACGGCTTCGATTCGGTAACGCGTTGGCTATCGGGAAGGAGATTTGTTTCTCTCGAAAGATGACGCGACTACTGCTGAGCTTCCGAGAACCGATAAACCGACCGGACAGAATTATTACTTTAAACCGCAGTTTCGGTTGAAGAAGCAGCTTTTGTAGCTGGGATTTGGAAAGCGTGCGTGACGAAGCTGGGAAAATTGATAATTCAATAAAATTGATTTTAACGCCTTCGCTTATCGGTCAGCTCGGCATTCGCGGCTGGCGAGTGTGTATGCCCCTCTTACGGAGACATCGTAAAACGGCCATAAAGCAATAAAAAGCGTCCACAAAGATGCCACGGCGACGTAGACGGCCCGAGGAATTTGTCCATCCGAAGGATTGAACCATACGCGGAGTGGAAATATTTTAATGATGGGTAAAAGTAGTGTTTTACATAAATTTATCGCTCGCCGGGCTGAAGGTGTACGGTTCCGCGCCGCTAGGGTTGATGATGTTTTTATGGAGCTTTCTACGATTCCCCGAACGCCGGTGGAGAGATGCGTGCGGTGGCTAGGCGAGAAGCCCGCATTTGGGACCTGCCGATCGCGAGGATCGTCGTCGACAGTAGTCGAACGGTTGGGATTGATTTCCACTCGATCCGTCGATCATGGCTAGTGGCGTGACCTTGCTCCAATCCGCCTATCGGTTCGTGGTAATCAGATATCGCTTCCCTTGTCACGAGGGATTCCAATCAGTAGGCGCACGCTCGCAAATGGAAGCTCGCGATCGGGGAACCGCTCCATCACGTCAAACTTCTAAGTTCTGAACCCGGCGATTCCGGGAGCGACTGGACTGCCGTCCGTCTGCCGGCTACACGGTATGCGGGTGACGAAAGATCAATTTCCCACGAAACCGAAACGCTGGGAGAACCCCGACGTCCGAGCCGTGAGATGATCGATCCATCTATTGCGGTTGGCTCTAACGTCTCGGGTGCTCGATGGATCGGACCAATCGGACCGGCTCAGACCGACTCCCAGTAAGAAGGGTTGAAGAAGACTCCTCGTGAGGAGTCAGGAAAAACTGTCAGAAAACAAGATTTTAAAAGCCACAAAACCCGTGTACCTTCATGCTGGTCCGACACCACGATCGTAGACCGTGGATGGAGATGGAGAGGGTGTCGTCGTCGTCGTCGCGATCGTTAGGTTTGGACGCTGGGAACCTCCAAAAAAGATCGTCTCCTTGGGGGCAGCAAGAAGTGCATGATCTTGGGCGACTTCGGGACACCTCGATAGAAGACAGAGCATGGGAGATTTGACACGGGTCCGCCAAAGTTCTGATCCGTCAACTGGTGAACGCTAGGGGAAAAAGGTGAGTGAAGTAAGATGGCACATGGAGGCGGCCGAAAAGAACAACCAGGCACACTTTGATTTGGAATGGTTGGAATGCTGACGATGGCTGGAGAGCCGATACGCAACAGACGAGCATCCATCTCGGGAGCCAAGGAAAAGGATCGCCCAAAGTAAGGCAACCAAAAAGAATGGAAAGAAACAACGAGATGCCCGGCGCACACGCACACACATACGCACGAGATGCTGGACACGCATGGAGGGAAAAATGACATAGACTCGGGCTAATGAAAAGTAGCTCGTAGGCGCCATGCCACATGCTGCGCGCAGACAATGGACTGTTTGTTCTTTCGATCATCAACATGAGCGCTGGTGCCACACAACCCACCCCGAGAAAAAACAGGGTCCCGGGCAGCGGAAAAAGGACCAGAGGAGGCAGCAACCCCGGAGACGATTTATCGTTCTGAAATTAGCTGTCAAGTTTGCCGAGGCCCAGGGGCCGGAGCGAAAGCGGATCGTCCGATCATATCTGGGATGACGCGAGGATGACCCCCGGGGGGTGCTCCTCAGTCGGGATGAAGGTCGGTTGTGCCCGGCTCCGCACCGTACCGGGGTTTTAGTTTTTCCTATCGCTTTTTTTTCTCGTTTCTTTTCCCATTTCGCATCCCATTCGATCGGACGACCGTGACCGGAAGGATGGACCTAGTGCGCCTCGGATCAACCCTCTTTCGAGGGTCTCCGGCCTTCACCGGGTATGCAAATTACTCAATCCACAGTCCTTCCCGGACGCAGCCTCGGAACCTGCTCAACCCCCGGGGAATGAATGGTGAAATATTTGTCAATGAATTAGCATGGCCGCTCGGGCCTTCGGTGAGAAAGTTAATTTGGTTCCTATTAGCACCAGGCTGATCTTTATCGGTATCGGTATCATTGGGTTGGCTGCCTGCTTGAATAATATGAGTTTAATTAGCAGAAGTTATGGTACAACAAATCATTGTCTCGTGGATTTGAAGCTTGAATACATATTGAAAGAAATTATCGAATGAAACATTTTGTAAATTATTTAATTCTTTGAACTATTTTAGCAACAATCTTAGCGGAAGTTCTTATGTATAGAATATTATTAACACGTTGACTGCCAAGCGGTTTTAGCACACTTTTTTAGTACAATCTCTTTTGATTAAATTTGGTTATAAAATTTGTTAAACATGCGGTTTTCAACTACCAGGCAAAGACTAACCTTTCCATAGGAATAGTTTTTAATATTTTTAGAACTAATGTGTTAGAACAAATAATGTATAGAACTAATGACAGCTGGTTATCAAAAATGATAGCCACGGCAGTCAACGTGTTAAAGTAGATTATTTAATTATTTGAATGATTGTGGAAATATTCTTAGAGGATGTTCAGATGTATAAAATATTTATCTCTTGAGGATCAACACGCCATGTCCTAGCCGTTATCTGTTAAACAAATAGGAAAAATATCAACACTAGATTCAGCATCTACACAAGTCGTATTATCGTTGTACTAAAATAATCGAAGCGCAAATTCTCCAATGTTGTATCTAGAAACAAACGAAAACTCCTTCGCTTGGTAATGTGATCGCTAATAAGATCATCTCAATTAAGGTGTTTGCTCACGTAAATCACTGTTTACTCCCACACGCCCAGCCAGACGACCTCTTCTCTCTGCGGCATCGGCCAAAGTCAACAAATTAGTTCTAAAAATCATCTAGATGCAATAAAGCAACCTGTCCGCCGTAACGGGACCACCAACCTCGCCAAGGGCACCAAAGGAAAGCAATTTCTCTTCGAATCCCCTTTAGGTGGCCTTCCGTTCGAGCCCCGGTACAAATCAAATAAAGCGCTCGGTCGGCCAAAATCGGATCGGAAAAGTCGAAAATTATGAGCCCAAAACCAGAAGGGACAGTTGGCTTCGGCGGCGGCGGTGGTTTCGTTGTATGTTTTTCGGGTTTTTTGGCAAACGGCGAGACGGGGACGTCCTCGAAATTACATGCTCTTGAAAATGGCTTTTACGACGCCACGCATCCGCTGGCCTCGAGGGTGTGTGTGTGTCCCCCCGCGCGAGCTTAGAGTTTTCAATATTTTGCAGATGTTGCAACGATGGTCAGCGCATTCTCGCATGCTGTCGGCGGTTTTGGTTCCTTCAAGGGCCCAAAGTGGTTCTGCTGAACCGGATGGTGTTGAGAGATTGTCGTTATGCCCATTTTTTGTTCTCTTCGGTCTCTAGGTTTGGTCCATTCATCGGCCGGGGGTCCTGAGGCCGCTGGCGCCGGAGAAAGGCAATAAATTCCAACAAGTGCATAATTATTGCGCTCCGCATGTTTAGATTCTGGTCATGTGAAAGTTTTGTTTCAAATGTGAGGATTGTTACTTGAAATTGTTTGGTTTATTGTGGAACTTATTTTCCAGGTTCGAATTCATTGAACTTAGTACAACTTTTTCCTGTCGATAAAAGAGTTTCCTTACAGATAAGCTATATCCGCTTACGGAAAAGGGTTATTCTTGAGATAATCCAAAATATACTTAGTGCCTTTTGCATAAGGATCTCTGCAGCCCACAATCGCTTGCCAACTGTCAGAGCGACCTGATGGCATTGTCTAAAAGCTTCCTCAAGGTAAAAATACTTCACTAACAGTTTATGACGACTGGTGCAAAGTTGTATCGAATTACGTGCACCTTTTGGCACTCTCCATGACGTACAGACCACGAATCCCTTCAATTCTTGGCCCATCAAACCCCTGGGGGCAATCTTCTAACAGATCCCGCCCGTCCGATAGGAAACAACTAACATGCGGGGTTTGATGGTTCGGTTGCGTAAGATCCTGCCAGTCCTCCAAGGTTGAGGACCCTTTTTTCCAATCAGGTAGTTCCAGCTACAGCGTACGAACACTGTCCATTTACACCTCGCACAACAGACGGTGGGTTGACAAGGAAAAACATAAAAGAAAGATTTAAAAAAAGGTGAAAAGTTATGGAGTTTCCTTGCTCGCAGCTCATCTGGATGTATTTCCACTTGCTTTTCCTTGTTCGCTCTCCGTTCGGCAAGTTTTTACACTTTCATCTAGCGTTCAATTTCCGCAGCACTATCTCTTTGGCGGTTGGGCTTTTTCTTCATTGTTTTCACCCTCCAGTTCCCGGCTGTTCATGGGCACGTTTTCGGTGAAAATTCCATCTGTAATGGATATGCCGCCTGATAGGCGCGCGGTACTAGGAAGGATCGATTTACGATCGGTCAATTGGTGGAAAGGAGATCATTGGAGTTTCTCGTCGGCGCTTATATGGCGGCGTAGACCGGCAGCAAATGGGACGCAAGGTGTCGCCGAAGATGTCCTCTGTCGCCGGGCGGTACACAGGAGCTCACCGAGGAGTCTGGTCTGGTTATTTATGGCTCCCGGTGTCGGTGATCATGTAACGGTGCTTCGGGACGGTTCTAAGTGCGTCAGGACCGATGGTGGAGGGCGTAGAGGAGTGGGAAGTTTTAGCGGACAGGTTTTCGATGACTACGACCGTTGAGACTCCTGGCGGGAACTGTGATCCTTTAACTTTTATGAGCATGTGATTTGATAATGGCAAACGGATGTGAAAAGGATTTTAAATGCTTTTTAAAACATTGCAGATTGTTTTAAAGTTTTCAAATTAAAATAATGACTCAATAATGAAAAAGATCTCTTCAAGCACGAAAATCGATAAAAAAAACAAATAATTACAGGAATGTGACCAAAGGTAAAACAATGCAGTAACGTTTAAAATTAAGTGCAAGTGTAGTACGTAAAATAAATTTAGTACATAATTCATACATTCTTCCCGATGTCCATGACAAAATACCTTTCGATTACTCCATAAAACATATAGCATATGCGCATCAAATAAACCTAAGAAAATACCTCTTAAAATACTTTTCATCGTTAAGCAACTTGTTAAAATTTTAATTAAATACATCACTCGACGTTGGGACGTCGAGCGTAAGTTTAATTCGGCCAAAAATGTCCAGCATTCCTCGCCGAACGGAGTCGTTGCTTGCGTCGCAATGAGGAGGAGTTAAGCATTAAACTCTCACCCGAAATTCCTACCGGTACATGATTTACATTATTGCTTCATTACATCGCATTGCTCAGACCCGGCTTCGAGAGTAGGTGAATTAATTTCTGCCCGGCTGCGGAATGTTTCCTAATGAGACGACCACTCGCTGTAAGCACACACATCCTGCGTATTCATGCGGCCCAAGTGCGGCCGCGCTTTACATTAAGCGTGGGGTGAAGGCATGTTTTGGCAACATTAAAATACAGTGCTCTTAAGTTTCTCGCCCTGACCGCATCCCCCAAGGGCAGGTTTTTGTGTGAGCGATCGATGGCGAACAATGCGAAACAGTTGAGGCACGTGAAAAAAGTACATTATGTGCGCACCTTGCCTGGCCGGGCCCCCCACCGGCAACCGTCGGGACATCCACATTCCCCGGCAGGTCCTGGTTGCGGGGATGGCATACCTCTCATATGGCAATCCACTCCAGTTTCCCACACCTTTGCGAGATCGGCGGGTTTTCAACGCGCCCTCAAACTGTCCCCTGGGGAACAGGACTCGCTGCTGGTGACGATCAAATAAGGGATGTGAGAGAAATTTTAAGCTGCTCCTGCTGCTGAGGAGTAATTTGTCAACCGCATGATCGCCGGTTACATATTATAAATTCCCCATGCACCTGAACCTACGGGTCCCACAACAACCAGCTTCTGTATGGTGGTACGAAATTGTTTTCCTTTCCATTGCATCGTCCATTTTTCCGGTGTCAATCCGCGTGCGTGGTTTAATTCCTCCCGTCATTAGGCGTTATTAAAACCGAGCTGGCTGCCATCGGTTTGCGTGTTCGGTTTTTACCATCCACCAGCCGGGTGGAAGGGGTGTGTTTCATTAACAAGAGCGGGAAGTGAACGATTTCATCGCCGCGGTGGTGACTTTTATCGCCAACGCGATCAGCCGCCGATCGGGGCGGAAGTGAGTCTGAGTGCTCCCGAAAAAATCGCCACAGTCACGGTCGGGCACGAAAATGGCTCCGTCGATTGAATCCTAGCCCAGCGACCGTGAGGGGGGTTAATTATAAATTTCATCACCTATACTTGTTTCGCTTTCACAGTTCGACACCTTGCCTTCCAAAGAGCGCTGGGGCCACTTTTCGCTTCCCGGGGTTTTTTCGCTGACCAGCGTTACTACTGTTTCGGTATGGTCACGCCATGGTTGAAAGGCAAACAAACGTTAGCTTAGGGTTAGTTTGAGGGATTGAAGCTACACAAATGAAGGATAGAAAGATAAAAAAATAAATCCAAAAAACTCGAGCCGTCGATCAAGAAATGGATACATCAACGGCAGCAGCCCCAGGTTGTTGATGATCCCATCGAACCCTGATCAAAACAATCGAGCGAGGTGGAAAGAAAGGTAGCCACCCTTGGCTGGAACATTCATTATGTTGACTACCTGTAAAGTTAACAAATTTTAAATTTTCAACATTTGTTCAACAATCAGAAAAGCTATCAGTACTGATGTTTCCAAACACTTTTTAAACAGGGAAAAATTATAGTAAACGGTTACCTGTTGCTCCTGGCTTTGCCTTCAAGGGTTAGAGGTGGCATAAAATCAACCAAAACAAACACGAACGCGGGCATCAATCAAACGGTCGATCGAGAAGGATTCGTCCGGAGTTGGTTCCCTCCATTTTTTTGGTTTGTTCCTTGGGGTTGGAAGATGGTTTTATTTTCGCTCCACACGCAGCACCTCTTTCGACCGTTGGAACTTAGAGCCCCTAGTGGATGGTTCTAGTTAGGGAGTGGGGAGTTTTTATTATTTTTATTTTGCCCCATCCTAAACCTTGGCCACGGCGAGCGGGGTGCGCAAGCCGGGGGAATATGTTAAAATCCACGCATGTGATAATTATACGTTTTCATCTCCAATTTCCGACCCATACTCCAATTCATCGCCGTAATGTGTATATAATGCTGCCTCATCAAACGGGCCAAAAGCGTCCGTACTTTGGCTACGGGGCGAAGAAAATGGGAGGGAGTGTGAGCAAAAACATACCGGCGATACCAGTTGGACCTAAAACTGAGGGAAAAGGCAAGAAGCGAGTGAAAATTAAGAGGCCAGACTGAAGGGGAAAAAAAGGCAACTCCTGCCAGACCCGCCAGGGGCCATCATCCTGATCGATCGGTGGTGTGATTCTTGACGAGCTCCCAGCGCCCGGCCCCGGCTGGGCGAGAAAATGTTCGTGGGTCCTCGCGCGAGCGAAGGTTGGTTTGATTGTGGGTCCCCCACCCGTTTTTTTCGTGTTATTATTTTCCAGTTTCATCACAGTATAAAACGGTTTTTCAAATGGGTTTTCTGCTGCTAAAGGGTGCTTCTTGTTGGCACAGTCTCTCTTCCGTTTACCGGGCATTAGTGGCCCGAGATGGAGGGATGGAAAAGAACGTCCAAGAACTCCCCCAAATGATACACTTTTCACCACAACAGCAGCAGCCGTGGGTTCGTGTCCGCCGCTAGGAAACGGATACCTTCTTCGGGTTCGGGTTAAATAGTGGCGTCGGCTTTCTACCCCCGTACCGGCTATCAGCTCCGGGGCGATCGACGGGAAGCGGCCCCGGGGGGGAGTGTGGGGTCAAAGTATACACTCATCGGTGGGCCACCTATACCCCTGCGCCCTCGGTTCGAATGGGTCAATAAATACCTGCATGAAAATTACCTTGTTAGGTTGCATGAAAACTTATAATTTAACACATTCTCGCTCATCGATCGCGCGCGTTGCGATGGAGCTGTGATCTGGGTGATCTTTTAAGACATGATCATCAGGGGCCGGCGAATGTGAAGAAGAAGGAGCGGGTTTCTAATCAAGTTGGCGAGTCACGAAAGTAAATGTATTTAGCAGCTTCGCCAGCGAGCCTCGTCGGGGTAGGATAAGGATCTCTTGGCGAGGTGATGGAAGCCCTAATGGAAGTTGGAGGCGCGCACCTTTTCGGAACGAGCTTATGCAAAGTGTGCTCCTGAACGCGAGCGCAGAAAAAAAAGGCAGGAAGCGAACCCGGAGAGAATCTTCTCGGGTGGTAATCTACCGAACGTAACGGGTTTTTTGGCGTTTCGTTTTATTTTCCTTGTTTGGCTAATCAACGGAAATGGTGGAAATATGTTTGTGCAAGATCGAATTTTTATGCTAGGGTACTCAATCATGGCTCAGGGGTCGGAAAACAAGATGTACAAAATCGGGAAGGGGAAAGTTCATCACCTACAGCCGGGGTCACAGTTTCACTGGCAAAACAAACATACCATTTTAGTAAATTACTTCCAATGCATAATAATTACTCGCGCGGAGTGAGGAAAAGTGCACAGAAATAATTGCATGGTTTTCCGGTGCCTCTTACCGCAGACCGTTTCCAATCGCGTTCGCCCTCAGCCTATGGCATCCTCGGTGGCGCAAGGGCCGTATTTATCGAGGACTTGCGCTTGTAAGGACTGTCATAAATATTATAATAACCGATAAGCATCGTGTGCGCGCCCGGGATGTTCTCGCGCTGGAGCTGGTGTAATGTTAATAAATTATATGTCCGGTAGAATGTCGTTTCAATAAACATTAACGCATTATAATGATCACATGGGCAAGGGTCGCGTATTTTAAATGGACGCTTGAGGACGTGTAAACAGACCAGAGAGTGCCAGGAGGTACACGACTAAAGTGAAAAATATGTGAACATAAATTGATTTTTATAGAATGTGTATGGAGATAAGGTAAATAAAAGTCGCTCAATCGATCATTCATACTCTGTAAACTAAATAGTTTATTTTGCATAAATCTTTGGGATTGAGACTTAAAGTTGAGTAATATTTATTGAATTGACTATTCTCAATCAACTCTAAAGTCAACAGATGCATGCGTTAAGAACTCACTCAGTCTCTCCTTGATCTTCGTTGTATTTATGCAGGAAGTTAAAATCCGAGCACGATCAATCCATCATATATAATCTCCAGATGCCATTGACGTTAACACATTGGACGTTCCTCAACAATGTTGGATACAACAGGATGCCTTCATCCCAAGACGGTATAATTTCTCCTCGAGCTGCGAGAAGGAGGAAAAGGCAATCGAAAAACCACACAGCACAAACGCCATCGTTGGGATTGATATAAAATTGGGTTCAATTTACGATATTGATATAATTAGTCCAGTGATTCATTGGTCGTGTTTTAAAAGACTATCATCATCGTACCTTTTGGCTCTCTCGTGCATCGGAGCGCCAGTTTCGTGCGTTCACGCCCCGTTGCGGTGCCAAGCGGAGGCGCTAGGGGTTGCTCGCGTTGAGGAGGCTCCAAGAAGGCCTCCAAGACACTTGGGATCTTGTTAGCGTGCGAGCGAGGAAGTTGTGCAGTTGTGACGAAGGCGCGATGACGACGCCGCAGCTCGCAGTTTTCGAGTTGTCCCGAGCCGGATAATGACACCTTTGCGGAGGAACGACCACGGCGACTGGCGGGAGATTGATGAGTGTATAATTTTCGAGCGCGACAGGTCCCACGTTCGCCGTTGGTGACCCGCTAAAGGGGAGGCGCCGGGTAGGAGTCCGTTTTGAGCTGTCAACCGAATTTTGGGGATTCTGTACTATCTCGTGCATCGTTGGAGGTAAGCGTCTGGGTGAACTCGAACTAACATTGCGCCACAAAACTCTCAACGACGAATGTTTGTTCAGTGTTCAATTTCCGAGACATCTCCTGTTCGGGCGAAAACGGTAGCCGATTAGCTGTGTTCCTCAAAGGCGTGTTGTTTTTCCCCGGAACTTGTCAGCGCTGGCCGTCGCGACATTTGTTTTCCAACGAGCTCGACGGGATAGTGCATCATTTCGTCGTCCCGCGTAAACAGAGACGGGACCGATTTGGGTGGCTTGGAAATCGGAGAAGGCGCCAAGGCAACATGTGTTCTGGAACGTCCCGCATGGCCTAGTTCTTGGGCGGTAAGTGGCGGTGTATTTTTGGGAACCCTTTCTGTTTGGCGAAACCCGCGAGCCCTTGTATCTCCGGTGCGCAATCTCGGCCAAAGGGACTCCCGTTCTACGAATGGGTATTCTAGATTCCGGGGAGGCTTTCTACGGCGAACCCAAGAAAACCACTCGTTAGTCGCGAAAGGAAAGAAACACAACACAAATTTTCCTCCGGGTGAACAATGATGTTTAATTTTGCGGCAGTTTTGCTGCTCGCTTTTTGTCCCGTGTCGGGCCGAAGTAGGAATGTCGGCCGTTGGTTTGTCCGTGCGTTTCGGAAATGGCAGAATCATCGTTCATGTGGACCCGAATGGCCCGTGGACTAACAGGGGGAAACCCACCAGCGAAGGGAGGGTGGTCGATTGTTAAAAAGCTGCGAAAAAAGGCATCACCCGGACGCGGTGGAGACTCCCCGGGACGAGTGGCGAGCGTCCTGATCATTTCGCTGACGGCTTGGCGTGGAATAATTTGATTGAAAAATTTCCGAGAATTTCACTTCGCAAACCGGGACATTCGGGGACTCGGCGGGCGAATGCAGTGCATTCGAATGACTTTGAGCGCAACTCCAAGGCAGTTGAGGATAAAATATAAAAACTAATAAATGAATGTCGATTGGCTGGGAATTTTGTCTTTATAAACTTTTCTTCAAATAATATTAAGATTACGTAGGATCGAGTGATCTAAAAGATCTCCTCATAAATGAGCATTGTGCTCTCAATAAAACAAAGTCAAAGGCCTTGAAAGAATATGTTTTTATATGCCTTATTTCAACATGATACAGCAAAAGTGCATATTTTAACCCATGCAATAATTATTTCCTCATCCCAGTTGATATTGCTCAAAGGATTAAATAATCACAGAGCAGTTTTAAATGTGTTGACTAACTATCAAAAATTAAACGATCACCCTTTGTTCAGAAGATTCTATATTAAAAATTTAAATTAGGCAGTCTCGGTTTGAAATTTGAAGGCCATTTTATGAACAGCATGATACGGATAGAAAGCAAAACTTTTAAAGTAGTGCATAGAATTCACAAGTGAATATGATGATTTTTTTTAATACATTTACAACAACATCATGTTCTTGATGAATTTATAGAAATAGTTGGAAATCGAATCTGAAGCGAAACTGATCGTTAAAAATGTGTAAAAGATTTCTTTTGATATTTCCCGTGTGCAGCAATAAACGTTCGTTACAAGATATGTAACGGAATAAAGAAAAATAACAGAAAAGTTTATAGAACTTATTCTTGTAAATCATTAAGGATTGTACTGAGAGAAACTAGTAATAGAATTAATAGAAATCACTTCCAATCATATGAAAATTTGGCAAACTTAGCTAAAGGATTGCAAGATTTTGTAAAAATATGTCCCTTTTTGTAAAAATAATAAAATCTAGGGGACGGGGGCCTCCGATTATCCCACTGCTTGGGGACCCGGAATGGATTGATCCGCCTCTGTTCATTCTATATAAACACACATGATTTCAAACATGATGAAATTGATCGCTCCACATTGCATTACATTTGCTTTATTTTGGGAGCACCAAATTTTTACTTTGGCAAACAACTGTTCAATATTGTTATATGCATATCCTTGTTGCTCATTGCCTTGACAATAATTTTCCAATTCAATTTTTATATTATTATCATAATAGGTTAA
>KE525277.1:9205-33114 GCA_000441895.2 Anopheles sinensis | reverse complement strand
GAGAGAGAGAGAGAGAGAGAGAGAGACGGGAAGGCGCAACAGAAATAAAAGAAAAATAGTTACGTGTTGATAAGTGTTCGGTTGACAGGCTTTTTGCCTCTTTTTTCCGTGGATCCGGTCTTTTCTTGGCGAGACTCCTTCAACAGGCTCGTCAGCATCTTGTGGCAGGACTTAACGTTGGCATCAATAAAGTTTTGAAGATTTTATAGACTTCACTTCATATGTCCATCGAGATTGAAACCTCTGTCTTCGAAGGATTTATTTTGAAAATATTACTTGAACACATATCCGTCAACAAATTGCACCCTTTTGTTCCTACTAATTCACATTATTGAATGAAATGACTCACACAAGAATAAAATAATATTGTGTCATTAAAAAATTGAATTGTTTCTCTTGAAGACTCAGGGTTTTGATATGTAAATCTTGTTTGTGTTTTGTTTTTGAAAATTATTCTTAAACTTTTTTTTCCATTGGTTCATTCATGGAAACTATTTTCGATCCCAAAATTTGGAAAAGGCCGTTGAAATCAGCTTAAGTCTTCAGTCACTCGGATCCTGCCTATCGCCGGTACCGGTCAAGGATCAAACTGCAGCTCGTCCTATCTTAGACATTCCGACAAAGATGCACCTCCTGAAATCTATTGATGCGTGAATAAACTCCTGATCTATTCGAGCACGAACGATCCTCCCATCGGTCGGCAGCTTCCATGGACACGCGGTTCGTCACCATGTGGTGACTTTCGTTGTACCGAGCTCCTTTGGCCGTACCTGTTGCGCGGCTTGTGTGCCGTTTCGGTAGCATCAAAAAACCGTTTGCTTGCCGCCGATATCAAACGATCTCTGGCCGCGGCGTCCCGAGAGGGCACTCTCCCAGGAGCTCGAGTACCGCGGCTCCGGGTGGCTCGGAAGTCACTCGAGCATAAGCGAAAGAATCGGCAGATTACCGACGCCAAAGGCGTGCATGGCAACGGGAAAGGTGCCGCTCTTAAAGCTGCGTAGGTACTTCAACACTCCGAGCGGCCCTCTTGTCGGGCATGTCGGTGCCGCCTAGTCCTGGTCCCGCGGTCCCAGTCCCGTCCGGCGGATTATCCGTCACGGGGATATGCGCGTGGCCGATGCTTCTAGCCTTCGCTGCTTGAGATGAGTCGCCTCAGTGGCAGCTTACAGTGTTGCGGGTCGGATTGTGTCAGCGTTTGAGGCTGACCGGCTTTCGGATGTTGTCTCATGATTGTTTAGGTATTGCTAGGATACAGGGTACTTCAATAAATTGATTAAACTTATAAGCGAAAAGATCACCGATATCATTTCTAGCCATTTTATTGTCCTCTAGCCGAAACACTGTGAAGTACTTTAATAAATTCATTTACTTTTCTAAACATTTTCTCTGCTATCCTTTAGCTTAACATTGGCTGGTACTTGAATAAATTGATAAAAGTTACAAAGATGTTATTTATAGGCATTTCTTTATCGTTAAGTCGAAACACCGGTAAGTGATCGATTTAGGTTCATTGCAAACAAAAATATAGGGTCTCTCTCTTTTGATTAATTTTATAATTGTTTTTTACAACTTTTCTTTGTGTTTATTGGCCTTTAAATGCACTGATGACTTAAAAAGAATTTTTGACAAGTTGACAAAAAGAGAACAATGTTTTACCTATGTTCCAAAACTTAGCTATGTCAGCTTTTATGTTGAACTGTGTCATTTATTAGAAATTTCAATTATTGCTAAAATCATTGGCATTCGACAATTTCACACTTTTTCTGCAAAGAAATGAATAAAGCATATCTGTTAAAAAATGCTGTTCTATTTTATCCAATTTATGAGTAAATAGTAGAGTTCTTAGGATTCAAATACACGAATCTGAATGATTCTTTGCTTCGTTTGAATCTTCATATGAGAGAATCATGTCTCCCAAAGAGTCACTGATGGACAAATGGTAATTGAACAGAAAACCATAGTCTCAAAAAATTGAAAAATGGGTGAAAAGGCCTCCATTTTTTATTTGATCACTTGATCCATGTGAACCATGAAGAAATCATGAGGATCCGTGAGAGATTCATCATTCATGAAGATTCAATAAGGTTTCAAAACTTTCAGCAAAATTCGAAAAGATGCGTGAATCAATCTGAAAGAATCTTGGATGAAAGATCGATATGAATGAATTTTGCCTAAAGTTTCATATGAATGCCTTACGCCTAAGGTTTCATAAGACGTATATAGTCATAAGTCATAAATTGCCCGAGCTAAAGCAACATAGTAATTAATGGGACTCTACTAAAAACTTTCCATTCAAAAAGCAACAAGCTGGATTTCAATAATTACTGGAAACAGATGCAGATTGTTAATATTTTCTCTCGGTACAAGTTTTCGTTTGCTGTCTCCATTTTGTTTAGTCGCTCATTAAAACCAAACTGCATCCATACAAACTCCGACTCGCTTTGAGCCATTTCCAGGAACACTCCCTTCCCTTAAAATCGTCGCCCCTCGTATTGTCCAGCGACGGATCCCTGGAGCCTTGAACCCCGGACGGGGCGTGAACGTGGGCCAAACCGAAATCCGACGCCAAATCCGCCATTTCTGCAAGCCGCCAAGCCGGACCCTACGGCGCTTTGGAAGGCTTTGTATTTACTTTTAAAGGCACCGACCGTAAAACCGACCCCACGCTGCGCACCACGGCCCAACTCCGCGCCAATCGAAACTGGTTCATAAGCCGCATCGGCCTGCCCGAGCTCGCGCTCCAATCGAAAGATCGCGAGAAATCCGACAAGCTCGTGCGCGCGCACGCCACTGATCCCCTTGCCCCTGCCGTTGGCCGATCCGATGCTCCACTCCTGGCTGGCTATAAAATCGTCATCCGGCTAAGATGTTTCACCTCGCGACGCGGCTGTGTTGGGTGGTGTTTCCATTCATTCACGCGCTCCCCGGCGGGCGGAAGGGGGAGCCCGGTTGTGGAGACCAGTGTTGGTCATTTCCGGTTCGAACGATCCCGCACAGAACCTGGGCGATCTACACACGCGCGAGCTTTCTTGTACGCCCGGGATTCAATTAAGCCACTCGTTTCGACTGCCCGGCGTCCAAAAAGCCCTAGCGAAACCAATCGGTTGGTCGGGGTTTTTCTTGCGCCACCAGCAAATAGGTGGCCATTCCGGGACGTTCGTAGTCTGACCCCTTCCAAGACCACCATTTCTTCTTCATCATGCATGCCCCTAAGCTCTGCTCTACCGGGCAAACTCGTTACCGCGCGATGATTAGCCGAAAAAACATGAATCGAAACAGCCAAACCGCTATTCATTTATTAGCACATAAATGATGAGCACGCGGTGTTGATGGACCACCGCGATGATTTCTAGTGGGTCCGAGAGCCACGAAATCCGTCCTCGAACCTCAGCGTTCGTTCCTCTTCCTCCTGTAGTGCTTTCAACCCATCCGTTTATTTCGTTGGGGGCCCTTTTTTTTCACCGTGGGGACATCTTTTGCATTAAAAAACCATCATTTGATGCTTGATTTTTATGTCTTTGCGCTTTAGAGGTTTTGTCCTTTTTTGCTCCTTGCTAGTGTGGTGCTTAAATTTTGTCTAGTTCTTACATCGCGATGAATATTCATATCTGCTTGGTGGCAGATTTTAACAAAGATGTCAAAAAGGCAAGTTTTTAATGATGTGAGATTATTTGTTAAAACACGTTTCGCTTGATTTTGCACTTCTTTGATCTCATTGAGCTTGAAATAGTTTAAGCAAGACTTCCACAACATCAAAAAAGCTGATAAACATGGAACGTTTTCGTTCTAAAATGTTATAAATTTGAAACATTTTAAAGCAACCAATAAAGCGATGCTTCTTTGCCTCCTTTTTCGTGAGTGATTTTGAAGAATCTAGGGGTCTTTGGCAACCGGTCTGCTTCTTCACCCGTGCGGTATTCTTTCACAGGAAGCAATTATAACACTCAACGATCTTTCGGTACGAAAGCTAAAAACAAAATACTCGAACCGCTTTCTGATAGAGTCACTCCGGCCATAGGAACGGTTATGAAATTCTAAACGACCTCCCAAGCCCGGCTTTGTCCGCCCGGCGGTGGAAGCAATTTTCCATTTCGTTGCCTTTTCGACAAAACTGTTTTTCCCCCATTTGTTTTCCTACCGCGCACGTTTACCCCTCGCACAGGGAGGGGGTTGCGAGATGAGGAAACACACAAAAAAAAACCCACCTAACAGGATGGTTTAGCCCTTGGCGTTAGAACGAACCACAAACCTTCCAGTAAGCAGTTTTTGAGCAGCGCGTAAACGTTTCAGCTCCTAATCGCGGCCCAAAGTAAGGCTCGATGTGCTCGCAAACGCGAAGATAGTGATCATAGCATAAAGCACACCTATTAGCGAAATAGATCGAGACCGAACGGGGGCCTCTTGGGTGTTGGTGTTTTGTTTGCGATGTGTGGTGCCCAAATTGACCATATCCGGTCTAATGAAGTGCTTTTGTACGTTGGCAGACGAGCTCCTAGACAAATATTATCGGAGTGTGCACTACGACAAGATTCAATTTATTTTGTACGTAACTGAATATTTTCTTCTGATTCAATACATTTTTCTTTCACGCTCTCTTGCGTTGAAACATGTTGAATTAAAATCTATACCAAATTCCACCGGGGACCGGAAATCGAAAATGACAAAGCGAGCCTTTCAACGGGCGTGATAAACTAATCATCAAAAAAATGTTCCCGCACAGCTCTTCGCCTCTTGATCGAGAGGAAACGGTTTTAATTTCGATGTGCCGCCAAAAAATTAGGCCCCCGCCTGGACAAAAGCGCCATCAGTTCGACCGGTTTACCGGTCCACCTCAGCCGGGTGGCCGCTAATTTCCTGCGTTGATACGTTGATTTTTCCCGTTGACTCACCTCGGGGGCGACGTGTGGCGACGGCTTCGAGAATGAATATTAATTAAATGTGCTTCGGTTTGAGGACGGTTTTATTTCTTCAGCTCATATATGTATATATTTGGTCCCTCGATCGTCGGTTCCCGGTGGGAAAGGGAGTTACCTGTCGATCGATCGGACGGACGGTTTTCCCATCGACGATCGACCGATCGGTTACGTGGACACTTGGTTGTTTTCTTGAGTTCGGTTCACCCCCTTCGGAACAGCGTGAAACTGGTTCCACCGGGAATTGTTGAATGAAGTCGCGGATCGGAGAATAAAACAGAGGGACAGGCAAACCACAACAGCAACTTGTGTCGCCCGAAAAAAAGGAATGAAAGCCAGCGTGAAAAAAGCAAGGAACTTCTCCGGACCCGTCCGGGAGGATGGTTTCCCTTCTGGGACGTAAAATTATTCACGGCGCAAAATAAAAAGAGGGAAATAAAAAATCCAAAAATCAAATCAGTCCAAATGGACCACTCGCGACCACTCGTCAATCCCGACCCACGGGAACCTAGATCGGCCACTATCGATTAGCTCTCGCCGTTGGTCCTTCCTCCTCACTCCTCACGAAGGTGGATATACGCTGGTGACGACAGATACGACGGGATCTCCGCGGATGGCGGCTCGATTTCGTTTAATGCCTATCGGCTTCCCAATAAAAATCAGTGAATAATGTGTGAAGGTAACTTTTGACACCTCGTTTTCGAGCGCGCCGGGTCGCGTCCGTCGGCGGGGCCGCTTTTTTCCCACGAATCGCCAAAGGAAGCCTCACACACGCATACATCCATGTATCGGGTCGGGTTCCGCGGCTACCGTTAATGCCGGTGACACGATTGCGCGCGCGGGGTCGATTTTCGTTGGGCTTTGGTTTCGGATGCCGTCAGCTTCTTCGCTTTTTTTACCAGCGCCCTTCGCCGTCGGAAGGGAGGGACTTTAGGCGGTACTTACACGAAGGTGATACACGCAACAGTCGTTAACGGCTCGTGAAACTGATACAATCGGAAGATTTACCTCAATTTTCGACAGGATGACCATAAAAATGTGTTACTGGGCTTGTGCGGAGTGTTTCTTCAATCACTTTTGGGTTGTACTTTTTTTTCCTTACCGAAGAGAATCTTCCAGTGGTTTAGCTTTAGAGTTTCGAATCGTTGGACGTTTTGTTTCATTTTTGAAAATAAAATTTATTGTGTTTATGTGGTGGAAATAATTTATCTACATCTCAGAATTGCAGGTAAACCATCGAAGCAACCATCGATATTCATTACCAGCGTATCACTGCGGCTCAGTGAACTTAAAAACGCAAAGCCTACTAGCTATCATTTAAGTCTCTTAGTGATCTCTTTGGTGATCCGGGCGACTTCTCCTTGTAGCTCCGGCGCACGGCCTCGATGAAATAACTCCGGAGAAAGAAAAAAAAAGCCCAACGAGAATGGACCTTTCTCCGGCGAGGCGCAGGAGCCACTCGAGCCCGAGCTCGCTTTCATTCTTTCTTTTGTCGGACAATGCCGGTCCCAAAAGGGAAAGGACCACCGTAAGCCGGAGAGCGGGCCTTCTAATCTGCATTAAACTGGATTAAATTCTCGAATTAACATAGCAGCCCGCATCGGGGTGGTTCGTTTTTCTCGAGTGGATTTCATTATTTCGAGACACACAATCCGATACACTTGAGAAAGGAGAAGCTGAGGCTGGGAAAAAGGGGCAAAGTCTTGGAAGAAAAACGACCCTCCGCTGATCCCTTTTGTACGATCGTGGATAATCGGGTGCGCTCAATATTTTCTAGAGCCAGCTACTGGGCAGAGTCCTTTGAGCGGTTTCTCTCGATGGCACGCACCCGAATCGATCCGTAAGCCCATTCGGGATGACAATTACTTGACAAATTCTAAGTCCTATTACGCCTAAGTGGCTACACCCGCCGGAGAAAGGGGGAAAATAAGTACCGGCTCTGCATACCGTCTCAGAATGTAACAGAAGATTCGCCAGCCGCCAGGATCAGGCCGATCCTTACCTTTGCCTCGAAAGTGAACCGGATTTTTTCGAGTGGTCTCTTCTGTTCGAACCCATAGTCTCCTCAAGTGGGCTACCTTTGTCGCACGGGGCAAATATTTGGCCGCACAATGGACGCCCAGAGTGGACCTACCAAAGGATGCCTGCAATTGTTTTAATTTGCAAAGAAATGGCGGACCGCCATAGCATTAGCCTATTTTACCTATTTCTCACAAAAAGACTCACCTGAAGGCCATCCAATTGAATGCCTTGAATGTGGACTCATAATAAGATGTATCATGTTAAAAGGATACTCCTGCGCTGGTTCCAGATTTCGGTTGTCTTTTCGGATTGTTCGGGGGAACAAAGAGAGTGAAGAAGGCTCATCTCATCGGTGCTACTCTAGTTGTAGGTCGGTTTACAGTTTTATTTAGCTATTCTCGGACTTCGGAGGCACAAGCGAATGTCGCTACACAATGCACCACCAGAGGGAATTAAAACGTGGATCAAGGACTACTTTACATTCGTCTACAAGTGCAGGAGGAGTTTGGCTTCGAGTAAGGAGAGGTTCCTCTTAACCCCCGACAGTTTAAGGCACAGTTTGTTTCACAGGAGTTTCGACGAGGCGTAACTGGACACCCTGCTAAAGCAGCAGAATGGAGGCGATGCTGAAGTTGATCTTCTTGTCGGGATCGCCGCTCGGGTCTCCGGGTTGGTCCGCCTGGCCCGGAGGTTCCGCCTGTAGAACCCTCGGGGAACTTGGTGATACCGGACTCGAACCGGTAGGTCTGATAGCGGCCGGCCTGTGTATCGTCGACCTGGGAGATCCTTCCGGGCTGTCCACGTTCACGTGCGTCCGCTCGCTCGGATCAAAGTCGCTCCCGCTCGTCTGAGGCGTACGCACGCTGAACGCCGACGATCGATCGAGATCGGTTGATTCGGAATTGGAGTGGGCAGGTGACACCACCGGAGGGCGAACGGGAGGAATTGGACCACCACCACCCGCCGCCAGGAGGTGTCCCGGGTGTCCAAAGAAAGGGGACGCCCCAGGGGGTTGCGCGTGGTGCTGAAGCAGATGTTGATGCGGATGTTGATGGTGATGAGGCGGAGGAGCATGAGGATGATGTGGTGCTCCATGTTGTCCCGGATGGTACGGAGGATGGCGGGCGAAGTACGGCAGCATTAGGTCCATCCAGCCCGGATTGAACATCTGATTGTAGTGGCGCATCAGGAGCTCGGGTGAGGGCGGGAAGTGCCGCATGCCGGGCTGGTGAAGGTGGCGGGCCGGATGCAGCGAAGGTCCACCCTCGTGGACGGTACAGTCGGACGACGGGGATCCGTTTGATCTTGGCCGCTTGACGATCAGCTCGTGCTGATCCTCGTCGTCCGTCAACTGTCCACCGCCATCGACACCGCCGTCACCCGATCCTCCTCCTCCACTACCGCCGCCACCCGCACCAGCTCCGGACGACGAGGAAGAGGAAGAGGACGATGACGATGATGCATTACAGCCCATCTTGCGTTTGCAGCGCGACTGCCCCGTCTCGCGGAATCCTTTGGCGAACGGGTTGTTATCGATCTTCAGCTTCGTGATGCGATCGTTCTGCGATGAGGGAAGAGAACGCACGAGGGCGTACGAGAAATATAGAAGGGAAGGTAATGTCAAAAGAAATATCTTGACAATGTCCGTGAGAAAAACTACATGTCAAGCACAACCGATGTGTGGCGCCTAGCGCTGGTATTCTGTCTTTGGACCCTTCTTTTTTACTAGATTCTACGAGTTTAGCCATCATACAATTTTACAAATAAGTTGAAGTAGAGTAGCTATATCCGAATGTCGAGGTCTAGCGACTGTTTGTTTAAATTCAGATCGATTTGTTTATTCTAAGATTGTTCCTCTTCAATATCTTGAGAGAACTCAGAAATGTTGTGTAATTTTTAACTTCTTCCATACCATAAATACACCACTTCCTTATCCCTTGACCACACTTCTTTGACTTCTTATACATATATCTTCGTGAGAGGGACTCTCTCTCCTGTTGCCTTGTTAGCGATCGCGTAATTAAGATCTTTACCATGCATTAGCGACCGGGAAACAACGCGCCAAGCAACCAACCAACCAATCAGTCACCTTCAATCCGACCCTATCTTCGACGGCAGGCGGTTCGGAATCGAACCCAATCCTGTTTCTGTCTCCAAACTCGATCTACAGCTCCGCACACCCAAACAACAACCAGTCCCTGTGCTATCGCCCGTCATCGGAAAGCTCTATCGATCCCCCGGCTTAAATCCGTCATCCGCGCGCGGTATCATGTTCTGTTTTTGGTTGGGCTTATTATATATTTCCCGACCCCTTTTATCACCCGGCGGCGGCGGCGGTGATCGGCTGCGACGAATCGATCAAAATCGGCTCATCGAGCGGACGTCAAATCGGTGTGCGTGGTCAAGGGAAAAATGCCGCCGAAAGATGCTTAAATCCTCTGTCAAAACGGCGACCATCGAAAATTCGGTACTTTGGTGAAGCAGACGTCAAGTCCGGGTGGGAGAAGTTGGTTTACATAGGAGCCGTAACGAATGATTGGTACCCCAATGGAGCCATGTTGCTGTTAGGGTATTTACATTAGATGTGGTACATTTTTTGTTGGTTAGTGTTATCCAAATTCCAACAAAATTTAAGCAATTTTGGGTCCAAAACTAGATTTTGATTGTCGAACATATATCTATCTTTTATGTCTTACATTCTAGACCCAAAATACCCTTTTAGAATTCGAAAGAATCGATCGATCGCCTACTAACCTGGTAGGCCGTGACGGCAACGAACTCCGTTTCCGGGAACACGAACGCCTGCTGAGCGGCCCAAGGAATCTGCGACGGATCCGACGTCCGGATGATGTGGATGCGCGGCTGATACTTGTGCATGCTGGTAAGTACGACCTGGTGGATGGAAGATAGGGACCGGAGAGTGGGGGAGAAGGCATAGAGCCGAATAGTTCTTCGTTCCAATTACCGGCCGGACTGCGGCCCCAAAAACCAAGAAAGAACCATTCTAAACTTACGTGGCCGTTGTTGTCGAGCGTGTTGTTGGTGAGCTTCACCTTGTTGAAGACGATCGGCTGCGAGGCCCAGTGCGTGCCGAGGGCCGGACTGTCCGGATGCAGGCAGAAGCGCTGCGGACTCTGCGGCTCGGCCCCGCCCGCCGGTACCCACTGCGAGCCACTGAACTTGAACCGGCAGTCGCTAATGGGCATCATTTCGAGCAGCACACAGTAATTTGTGTCCGCGTCCAGGCCGTCCACCGTTAGGCGCATCGAGGGGAACATTCGTCTGCCGATGGAAGAGAGAGGTGAAACGCACGAGGTGAAACGATTTTAGGGACTTTAGGCAGGTCTCATAATTCATAGGACGCACCCGGGGGCGGAAGTGGAACCCCCGATCATAGGCAATGGTTTGGAAGAGTGAAAGATAATTATTACGGATGCTGTTGGAGGGGACCGGAACTAGGTGCGATTGGGACTAGGAAACACATTGTTGAGAAAACAAAGACTGGGAATTATAGGAATCAAGGCACTGTCAACAAGATATAAAAGCATGGTGATTATCTAAAGAGAGATGAAAAATTGAATTGAAACAGACTCCGAGAAAGGCGTTATTATAGAATACATTTCCGCAGATCAAGATTTCGACTTTTGAATTTCAGTTTATTGATGTCTGTTCTTGTTAGCTGTTGTTGGCGTGGTTGTGTACAAATATTGAAAGTCAGATAAAATAACCCTCAAATGAGATTATATAAACCAATAGATAAGATAATTAGTAGAAGAAAAAAGTAATAGATAATATTTTTATTTACATGCCCAAAAAGAGTATGGCTTGATAATCTCCCTTGACTTGACGGTAAACTTTAACGCCAAAAGAAGCAGTGCTTGTACGTCTTCATAAAAGTAAAACAACTATTTATTATTCATGGAAAAGGTGTCAACAAGCGATCGTACTAATTGATCGGTAGGATCATTGCAGAGATCACTCACAGATTGATTGTCAATTCTTACTCTTTCGAATGAAGGACGAGTACGCTTCAGCGTCCTCCGATATTGGATCTGTCAAGAGTGTTTAAGGCCAACAGGTAGTTCTTGTTTTTTTTGGTTGTGTGCTGCCCACGAAAAAGTGCGTCAATTCGCTTGTTTTCGCGATCGCGAAGGATGACGAGAAAAACCAACAGAGGCATAAACTTAACGAGATCCTCGTTGGTCCGAGCATCCCATTTCTTTCGCTCGCCCTCCCCCCGAGGTACTGTCTCGCGCCGTTCAATTGTCTTTCACGGGGTGCTTTTCGCCTCTGCCCCCAACATCCCCCCGCGGTTTGTCCTTCCTCCCACCCGGCCAACCTAGTGGCCATCGGAGTGGCACCATTCTTCGGGACCTTCCAGCCGAGCGAGCAGCCGTATAATTTCAGCTCTGCTAAATTATTATTTCATCGCTACAAATCAATTTTAATGATACGTTTTCACAAATTTTCTCCTCAGCTTGGCAAGAAGTGAAAAGAAAAAAGAAAAACAACAAACGAAGGCTTTTGGGGTGGCATGCGTGAGTGAAATGAGTGTGCCCTTCGTTACCTTCCAGCATCAATCCGACCTTCCTCCTCCGGGCAAACCCGCAAATCGTAGGGGATGGTTAAAACAAACCAGAAGCCAGTTAAGGGGATTCGATATTTCCTTATTTTTCCTCTGCTCATTCGTTCGTTCTCGCGTACCAGCTGGGTTCGAACGAAGCTCTTTTGCTCTTCCATTTCGATCTCGAGCGATGTCTCTTTCGACGAGGTTGAAGGGCGCCACCGAAAAGGAAGACATTCTGCAATTTGGAGCTTTGCTTTACCTACTTCAGGGAAGGAAGGCCCGAGAGAAGATGTCTTCACCGATCCGGCCTGGTTATTTCGGCTCCGTTGCATTATTTGCATAAAGGCGGAAGGAAGCAGAGGTAAGGAGCCCGATTTTCCCTTTGCAAAACATAAACGTTCGATCAGTGGCTGCATCCCCCCGAAAACTGAAGAGAAATATTGTATCCAGAGTCGAGGGTATCCTCGTTCGTTCGCTTGCAGTCTTCACTGCTTGGAGGATACGTTCGTTCGTTCGTTCGTTCCTTCGTGTGTTTACTCTGTTGCTTCGTATGGCTCGGCGGCCACCGGAGGCTTTCCCCCGAAAACCACCATAAAATTGCACCATGGCGCCATGCTCGGAGCGCATAAATCAAACCACAAACGGACGCAGAAGCTGCTGTTGCGGGCGCCCGGCGATATAACAGGCTGATAGCTGGATGGACCATATAATACAGCCTAACAAATAGGTTTGTTAGTTTTTGCCTCACGTTTGTCGTACCCCGTTCGTGGTTTCGCGTGTGGCGACGGAAATCTGTTAGCCACCCGCGGAATCCCTAGAGGGAAAGACTTTAGCGCTTTCGTACGAAACATAGTTTCAGTCTTTGGTCGAGCTAAAAATATATTTTCATGGTAAAAGAAAAAGCATGCTTGATGAAAACAATTTGAATTTCAGAAACGTACAATACTTGTTTTAAAAACTTCTCAATACTAAACAAAAACCCATCGGTCTGTTTCCTCTCGAAATCATCCGGCATGGATTCGCCATTCGATAGCTCCAGTTGAGCTTTAACCGAGTGTTAGATATTCGATATCCCTCGAAACGGAAGACGCATTGTGTCCGTTTAGTTGACGCCCTTTTTGATAACAGTTTCATATTCCGCTATTTAAAACGAAACTCGATCCGAATTCGCTAACCGTAAACTTCAACGCAAAGCGCTAAACCAAACCTACCCTCATTGGAGTGGGTTGGATTTCAAATGGTTTTTGGTGAAGCCCCATTCCACGCATGAGCTTTCTGCTGGTTGTTTGTCAACCTGCCACACCGTCTACAATGGGTTGCAGGTGTGTCGACGTGTTGGTATTCACAAATGGTCTAGTGTGATGGAAGCTGCACATAGGATAGCGATCAGATCTTCGCTCGTCAAGATCGCTATGAAAAGAGGAAAATCCAACACGCTTCAGAATGAATAATCTTTTTTCCCGGGTATTAACTCTTCTGCCACTTTATCGGAAGCTTGCCACTCGAAAAAGGCGTGAGGAACGTTCGCACCGCTTTACGGTAACAAGGAAATCAGTTTTTGTCTTATTTGAGCACTTTTTAGCAGACACAAAAAACGTCTACGATCAGTAACGGTGCTCGCACGAACCTCTGATGAAGTGCTGCAGTTTTTGAGCGCACCGTTGTGCAGCGATAATATTTATGAGCTGCATAAAATCATCCACCGGGATGAAGAACACACCGAAGTTGAAATGGGAAGCAGTCTTTTTGTCCCAGGGAACTCGTATCGTACTCGGCAAGATCAAGAAGATTTCAACCTGTCGGAAAAGTGGTATCGTGTAAAGTATGGTGTATGGGAAGGATTTTCCTCGAAGTTCAAGTCAGGGTAAGACACAATGATAAAAATAAAAAGCGCCACCGAGAAACAAGTTGACGCGATCGTTATAGTGATTCTTCACTGTGGATGTTTGTTGCTAAAGATGTGCAATATTTTCTCACTGAAGCTTAAAATATCGTCCAAATAAGTCAAATAAATATTTTAACAGCTAAAGAACTAAATAAAGTAAATTCTGTATCCTCTAACATTGAACTATCAGCTCAAGCAAAAACCAGGAAATATAGCCATCTGAGGCATCCTGCGCGGTCCTGATTTAGCGGTTGATGCCGAGGTCGTAAAAATCAATCTCTACCTACCACACGCAAGACAGCTGAGCGCCAAAAGTGGCAAGTTAATATGTCAGACAAGTGCTAGTGGGCAAGCGCTCGCACGCCGATACCGCAGCATGAATTATGTATTTGCCGTGTGTACTGCAAATTAGCGATGCAATATAAAATCAATCAGCGTGCTAGACCATTTTTTTCCCGACTCTCTGGTTGTGGAACCATCCGATCCGATTGGTTTGCTGGTGCGCCTGATTTCTACCACTTGGAATGAAATGCTACGTCAGACCTTTTTTGAAGAATCGTGCTCGTTGCAATGCGCTTTCTGCTAATTGGAAACAACTCGGCACCGTAGGTAGTGGAATTTTTTAAATCGTAATACCAACTTCTGCAGAATGTGAGAGACTGCATGGATGCTCTGGGGTGGCCCTTTGAAAAGACATGGCCGCATATATCATCTGTCGTAGGGACGGTTTAACTCAGTCAAGTAAAGGTTTTTACCTAAGGTAGAATAGAACCATATATGTTTAGCGTCACCTTATTTAATTGACAAGATTTTTATACAAATTAAGTTTTGCTTTATTGAACAAATTAGTACGCGTCGAAAAAATTGTTAGAAGATTTAAATCTGTCAGATGACCTTTTACCAAGACCTAGTCTTGAAGTATTTTGATGGTATTGTTTGGGAGTAATTTTCACATATCTGATGTTTGTTCATTTCACTTAAATTCATGCATTGGTTACTTTTTAATCACATTATAGCTATATCCTGTGTGTTAATAAATGAGTAGATATTTTTCTAATGAATGTTGTTTATTAGTTTACTAATATATTTGTACTTGTATCCATTCATTTTTTTTCAACCAAGTTTTAAGCTTATAATATGTTTGACATATTTTGTTTAACCGTTCATTCGAAGGAAATAGGAAATTGAAATTACGATGGCACTGTAAATAAGTGTATTTATATGACTTAATCACAAAATGTGAACCCATTCGTATGTAAAAAACGTGTAGGATTCGCCATAACATGAATACCTTGACTTTTTGTTTAATATTTTGTAGATTTTTCTGTAATAGATCGTGTTCTCTGAAACGGAAATCTGCGTTAATATTCCTCTTCACTTTCAACAGGTTTGGGTTTCAAAAGGCAATTGCTATCAATGGCTGATTTCAATTAACAATATACACACAATCGACACAATACCAACAACAGCACAATGGTAATCATCATGAAACGAAGCAATTTTCGACCCACCATGGGGAGGAAAAGAGTTTTGGATACACTTTCCAAATTCGACCCGGGAGACGCGCGAATGCGCTGCGCATCGCGGGCTCATGGCTGAGAATTTTCGGGCGTTTCAACATTCTGTGATTCTGTTTGTGTGCTCGTTTTACTGTTTTTCCTTCACCCCACCCCATTATTTCGAAGATATAATTGCCGCTCATTAGCAAGTGTGGAAAATTACATACAATCAACACGTTCGAATTACAATTACCGGTGATGATTTGGTTAGAAGTAAATAATTGTCTGTTTACTTTTGGACTTTCCTGCAAGCCCAGCCTTCCCCCGCGGTGAATCCGGTGCTGCTCGTTCCGATTCCTCGTGGAGTTTCCAAGCCAGGGTGGTGGCAGTTTTCCACCCTCACTTTTCGCCTTCAGCGCGGGACGTGAGCACCTGATCCGAAGCGCCAAACGCGTCCGGAAAGAAATGCCAACAAACAAACAATCAAACGATCACCTCGAGAAGAAACATGGGGTTGAAAGGGTGGGAGAGTACGGGGAAAACTTCTTTCCCTCGTGTCGGGGGCGTCGGGGCAATCGAGGCCAGCAGACGATGAATGAAAAAAAAACGAAAGCACAAAAGAAAAATATCATCGAGAAACAAAAACTGCCGAAACTGTCCGTCCGAGCGAGAACAATCAATTCAATCAATCAGACGGCTCCGTAGGTATTAAAGTTAACTGCTCCGATTGCGTCGTACTGTGCGTTCCCCGCGGGGTGGTTGTGGAAAATTCGCCCAAACCAGCGCCGGTGTCTTGTGGTTCGCTCGGTTTTCTGTGGCCAAGATTCAACCGAAGGGTACCGAAAATCACCACCACCTCCAGCAGCACATTCTTTTCACCACGAGGCCAGACGGACGAGAAACGACAGGGGTGGGAAGGAGAAAACTACAACAACCCTTTAACAACCCGATGATCGAGGCAAATCAGGCGAAATTATTGGATATTTTGTTTTCCAGCTCTACAACCTCGCTGGATGCTGCTCTCGATCCAACTGGGTTGTGTGTGTGTGGGGCTTGTTTTCCGTAGGTGCGTAAAATCGTATTTTCTCGCTGATCACTAACAAGCTAGTTTTCAGACGGTATTTTTGTTTTGTTTTTTGGTTTTGTTTTGTTTCGGCCCCTGCTTGTTAGGGGGATTTTTTGAATGATTTTCTTGCCTTATACGGGGCCCGAAGGAAAGCGGTGGCTGCGGGTGGCCGGTTGGTGATTATGGCGCTGGGCAGAGGGGGGGTGCGGTGCGGGGACAAGGGCGCCCATCATCACGGCGCAAAGCAAACACATGCACCGATTGTCGTCCTTCAACCCACCTCCGCGATCACATCGATCCTCTTCTTTTGACAATCAACTATTATTTCGGGCGGATAATTATCAACTTCGAGAGAGAGTGTGTGTGTGTTTGTGTGTGAGTGTTAGATGATGAGGTGAGAAGGTGGACGGATGGGGGCGAGTACGCGGTACGAGAACGCGCGTACCGGCAAGGTCTCCGCAGCCCAATATAATACGAAAGACTTCGGGCGACCCGGCAAGCGACGAACCCGGTCCGATTCTCGATGGCACACCGGATCGGAACGGGGTAGCGAAGCAGGTAATTCTGAAAATTGAAAAATTAAAAACACATTCCACCACTGCCCCGGGGCTGCCCGCCATGGGACACCCCCCTCCCGCTTACTGCTACATCAAAAACACACACACAAACAAACACACTTGGTCGTTGTCTCTCGCGCCGTAAGTCTCGTGAGTCGTGTGATGAACAGCTCGAGCGTGGAGACGTCTCCACCCTGGTCGGTCCCGTTCTGCACGAGGCTCGCCCGGGAGGCGCCAACATGGTAATAACATTTTATATTTCTTCGTTTTCTCCTCACTTCATTGATATTTATCGCTTTTCATCTTTCCCCCCATTTTTCCTCCCCAACGATCCTGGGGGGGCCACCCTGGGGACCACGGCGAGGATGGTTTCATTCAGAAGACGGACACCCGTTGCTCGTTATTTCATTCCACCGGCTGGGTTCCCTGTCGCGGTTGCTGTTCGTACCACTCCTCGTCCTCGAGATGGCACTTTCCCGTGGGGGAAGGTTTCCTTCTACGGGAAGAACCAAAGGCTGGAGGTGCTCGAATGGAGCAGCAGGTTATGTTTTATATGCTTTTATGTGACCGTGTGAGTTTCTTTGTGTGTGTTTGTATGTGTCTTCCGCACGTTTGCCACCAGCTCATTAGCTCGCCCGGAGGTTGGAAACCCACCCCTATCGGGAGCAGGGTTCTGTTTCAGGCGCGCTGTCTCTTTTTCGGTTTTCCCTCGGCATTTTGGTGTTTCGCTCGCCCTTAACCACACCATCAGGTGGTCTCGCCCGATTGGGTTGTGGCACATAAATCAAATCTAGCGTCGGAGCCACCAAATCTAGTGGCCAGACGGACTGAACAACGGACCAAAAATCAACTAAAACAAAGCGCACCACAAAAGGGTCCCGAAAAGTTCGATCCGTGTCCCGATCCGGGAGGCTGCGTTGGATGAAGAAAAGAGAGGGAGGCTAAAAAAAAGCACCCGCCATTCCCCCCATTGAGAAGAAGTCGCCAGAATCGATGCCGGACGAAAAATCCACAAACCGATCTCGGGGGAGGGAAACCCATCGGTTCGGATTTAACGGTTTCCGGTAGGATCGTCCGGCGCTGGGAACGAATTTATGACTCCACCGTCTCCGGCCCTTGGAACCCATTCTCTCTCCCAACCAACCGCCCGCCCGAGTTGGAGAAGAAGGAAAGAATTTCGGGTGCGTATAATTTTATTACGTGAAAAATGCCCTGCGCCACATTTATCACACGGTATTTGCGTTCGCTGTGCGTTTGATTATACGTATTACGCCGAGGCACGCCAGGGGACGCCTGCGCTCTAAGAAGGCTAGAACGATTTTCACGGGTCGTTTTTTTTTCGTTTCTTATGTTTCACCCGCCTTCCCACGTTCGCTTTGTTTCTCGTGGATCGTTTTGTTTTCTGCTGGTCTAGGTCGTGGCGCAAGGCTCATTATTGATGTCTGGCTTCTTGCTTTCTCACTTTTCAATTTGAACCGTCTTGTTAGCCGAAGAGTGATGATGGTACAACCGGAGCAAATTATACCGGCGACGAGAGCTATTAGTTTTGTGCATTCCCACTAGAGTTTGTTTCTAAACAATCACGACAACCCTTGCCATCGTACAGATTAAACGAAGTATGAAGTAAGCTATTAAAATAGATCCAACTAATCTAGATATCGCATTGTATTGACTAATAAAAGATAATTTAATCACGCAAGAGAAACCTATGGCACAAGAAACCATTTTATGAGGGAGTATGGCGTGCGAAAAGTGAATTGATTTACAGAGGACAATATATTGCTTAACCACACGATGTTGCTTCGTACACAGAAGCGATTCAATGACACTCGTGCTATTACAAAAATATGGCTTGTAGACACGAACCAAGAATAATAGGCTCAATTCATTCGATTGTAATTTTATTTGACGTTTACATGAGACGAAACACATAAATCATTTAAGCAAGTGCTTGAAATGTTAACTCCAATCTCTATAATTTGTTTTTCCTCTGTATTTAAGATTAACCTTGCATGATAACACAACCTAAACAAATCATAATGGGCAGATTATGATTCACCTTCGTGTTAAACATCCTATGTTCATATTGTTTAATACTGTTCTAGTCTTTCAATCAGTTACAGTTACAGTTACAGTTTATTTCTTATCATGGACAGTAATGGAATACTATTAACATTGGGTTTAGATAGGTTTCGGATTTTACCACTACTCTATACATATAATATTACTGCTGCAATTTGCGATTTAGAGTCGTTTTATGTTGATGGCCGCAAAAGTTTAATTGAGGGAAAATGTGAAAAAACCCTTTGCCTATTAAGTCTTTCAATCTACAACAATGAGTGGATTCATTTTTGAGTCGTTTTTGAAATTCATTCTAAAATGTCGTGATATGTTTATAGTGCACTTCAACATAGGAAATATTCAATATGCTTGAAATAAAAATTTAGTTTGAACTACAAAGAATCATGATACAAATCTTCTAGCAACGAGGGTTGGTATGAGCATAAAACTTTAAATGAAATTTTTCATTAAAACGCGCTTTTAATGTCATGAAATACAACTCAAATCTTTAAGGGCTCCTCTAATTGTTCATTTCAACGGCCATATCAAGCATAAAAAAGTTCTTCTAATGTAATGTGTCGTCTTCTACGGTGCATATTTTGTCTATCTCAAGTAGGTTAGCAGCTGTTGTAACCATTTAGGCGTGATAAATTAGCTAGCAATTGCGTTTTGAAACAGTTGGAAGTAAGATCCTAAATAGACACACTGGAACGAAAATAACACCAAATGTGTAAAGACGCAACAACCCTTGTTTGCCGTATTTTTTCCAACTCCTTTCGCATCCTCTATCTAACGGTTTCGATCTCACAAGCAACCGCGGGACAACCTGTTACATGGCGACGGATGCTTCCAACGCGCCGTGAAAACTGTCACCCACTTGATCGTCTCGTCTTGTCATGTCGAATGCTAACTGACAACTGTTGCCGGAGATCCTTTCCCGTACGTCAAACGATCCGTTTGTCGGATGTCGTTCGAAAACAGGGTTCCCGTTCCACCCAAACTCATCCGTTTACGCCAGTTTGTGTCACATCCTGAGGGTACTATCCTCCCACAGAAAGGATCGAACGGGAGCGATCAATTGTTGTTCGTTTCTAATGGTTATGGGTTTTGCGTGTGACACATTTTTATTTTATGTCAATGTTTTTTCTACTCCTTCAGTAGATCCGTTACACTTGCGTTGCTGCGAGGAATTGTTTTACGATTCTGTCACAGGATACAGGTTGTGTCGGGAAAGGATCACCGGCCTGGTTAAAAAAGAAAATCCTTCCCATCCGTTATGTTTACTACGAGCACACTTGTGGCTTTTGCTTGACTTCGAACCCGTCCATCATTATGAAGGCGATCAGCACGTTGGTATGTTTTCGAAAGGACAGGAAAAAAAGTAACGAAAAACATCCGAAACGAACAACCCTCCAAACGGTACAGCCTTGTCACTGTCGACCTTTTCCGATGCTGTCCAACTCAGTTCGGTTCAGTTTTCTCGCCGGGCGCCTCTCGTCGCAAGGGTGAAATATTCGGGCGCCAGGACCACATGCTGCTCCTGCTTAGACAGACGCGGGGCAACGGGACGTTGCGTGGCTGGGGGTTGGTTCGCGTCATCACGCGCCCGCTTTCCCAGGCCAAACACGCCCGGGCCGAGCCGAGCGCGTCAAGTGTTTTACGGGTCGCCGGGGCGTCATGTATGCCCGCGCACCGTCTATCATTCATTTTTGACGACCAAATACACATTTTACAACCCTCCCTCCACCTAAAACACAAACCCGTTGGCTGCGACCGACACTCGGGAGTGTCTAGCGTCTGGGCCCCTGACGAAACGCCTTGCCTCGGATAACTTTCAGGAGCGCAAAACGTGTGATAAGCTTTACACTTGCTCCAGCGGGTCGCATGTTCGAGTGTGATCCAGTTTCTCTGAAACAACAAAAAGAAACCAACACCCCACCCCTCCATTTCCCACCCTTCAACCCCTTTGCCACCAAGCCCCCTGGCACACTGGCGCCCGGCTAGGGGCGAATACAAATGTGAACCCTATTTGTATCTCGCCGGGACTATCACAATATTTAATGTAGCGCATTATAAATGGAAATATTTCTTCCGGCTAATTATAGGGTTTCAGGATATAAATAATCTCATCACACATCGCCACACGGTACACGGTGGTGCGGGTTCCGTGCTCCGGTTCGTGGCCGAATCTGGCGGATGGGAATCTTAAGTAGGGACACCCAGCGGGATGGTTGGGATTTGATTAGTGGCTTATTTCGAACCCAGACAAAGCAAGTTGGGCAAAGTAGAAACCGGGCAGCCCCGTTTGGTATTTAGGTCCGCGATTTAACGCAACGCTGCGACCGTTGATGACGATCGGTAGTGGTTCGAAATGATGGATGGTATGGAATGCACTTTTTCCAATACAATTAAAGCTTTTGTTTCTAATTACACGTTATGATGGCGTCCTGTAATGAATCTTGGAGAGGAAAATACGCTTCTCACTGATGGAGTTATTTTTTTAGTTTTAGGTTCTTCATTTAAAGGTTCATGACATTAAACTTAGGCGTTTTAATCAAATCAAATCATTCATAGCTTCTGTTCTTGGGTTTTAAAAATGTTTGCCAACATTTAAATTCATAAATTGAAATTACGTGTCACTGAGGAAAAGAGTTATTCATATGACATGAATTTAATTTTGTATTGATATATCGTCTCATTAATCATCGCCTCATAAGAAGATAAAATTTCTTCAAAATTATCAGCTGTTTATCAAAACAATTTACAAAGATCATCAAAGATCAAAGATATAGTCTGAGTTTGTATTACAAGATATTCTTAAAGCTAAAATAAAGGTTCTTAACATTCATGAGAAGTTCCAAAATTCCCAAAAGAAATATTATAGAGCATTCAAAGCGAAGTACTCCGTAATTCTCCTCTTCCTTTTTTATTGTTTACGTCCATAGCACACAGGAAATCTTGTAAAACCTCAAAGGCACTTATGAACCTGACCAATCTGACTTGACGTGTTTTTCCAGACAAACTTTTTGACTTTTCCATTTACATCGGGCACAAACAATATCAAACGAGTATGTGCACACTCCTAGCCTGCCGACTTTTGGTCCTTCGGCTCAAACCCATCGTTGTTTCCCACCGATTCAAGCGATTTGGGAAACAAAACAAAAACAAACCTCGAATCCTTTGCAAATAAACTTGAGACAAAGCTTCTTCTCTGGACGGGCGACGGTGGACCAACGTCTTTCCCACTTCCGTCACCAGCTAGCATCCATTGGGTCACTATTGACAGTACGAGGCGAGAGACAAAGATACGTCCGTACGTATCCGACACTGGCACAAACAAATGAAAATGCACCTCTCACGGTTGTGTCGGCCGTGTTTCCGGAACAAACAGTACCTGAAGGCGCCATTTTGGACGCCATGAGAAAAGCGCGAAAGCAAAACCTGTCCAACGGGAGGGAGTTTGGCAAAGTAGTGTTTCGAATAAGGATGCCATCGTAGGCAAACACAGATGGCGCCAGGATACTTCCGGCAACAATTTGGTTCCCCGGTGCTTTGTTTACGCATGCTTAAAAGGCATGTTTTCGCAAGACAGACTTTTCTTCGTCGCCACCGATAAGGAGGCTTTTAAATGGAATGCTTTCAACGCGTTATATAAATGGGTTGGACTGAAATAGCACAAGCTTCCTTTGGATTTAAAGTTGGCAACATGGAAAGCTGACTCCATGAGAAGACATAATGATAGTAGAAAAATTTTAAAACTGAAGAAAGCACGAGAATTTCAATTTATAAATGTATTTGCACCTTGGTCTAGTCCTTTCGTTCCTTCAGCGTCGCCATCACACTTACCTTCCACTTTTGGTGATGATCATTTCCGTGCCGATCTTGTGAAACTCCCGCCACAGCTCCTTGTTCTGCAGCTTCAGCTCGACGCCCGGAAGCGAGTAGCGGGGCGGCAAGGCCATCGCATGCATCGGCGGAACCGGAACCGGCAGCATCGTCGGAAACGGATCTGCAATGCCCGAGAAATTAGTTCGATTAGTTCACTTGGTGAGTTCCTATGTTCACTGTTTTTTAAAGGGTTTCCGTGTTCCAACTTATTTTAAATGGACGAGGGTTTCTCACAGGTGTTAAAAATCGTAGTAAATTTTGGCCATTATTTTTCTGCCAATGTCCTATTATTGTAAAACCACCACCATGATATCTCATTCCTCATTCACTTCCGATGAACTTCCGAGCGTTTTGGACGGTGATTAGAAAATTAAATAATAATTAGCCCAATTCGATTAGCTCTCGCACTTTGCCTTGACTTGCGCTGCGATACCCTTCGAGATGCTCATTGTTGCTCATTCAGTTGAAGGCTGAAGCATAATTTTTCTTTTCTTTCTTCTCGTTCAGCGTGATTTGGTTCGGGGTTTGTTTCTATTTTGCTTCTTCTGATGCCGTTTTTAGTCTTGCCAGTCACTTCTAGCAGTTTATGCGGAAGAGGGAAAGAGCTGGCTTTCAAGACATCATAGGAAAGAATGGTGAAGTGGAGATGATTCTGCCTTCCAGAGTGAACGGGGAAACACGAGCGGAAGCATTCCCCAAGCGGGATGGATGGACGAGATGGAGGAAAATGAGAAGCTCAACCAGTTTGTCAGTGCCTGTCAGTGAAGAGATGAGGTTCGTTAGATGTTTATTTCTTGCGCTTTCCTTTGGTTTCTCCCTTCTCGCAAGGGTTTTTTTGTTTTAGTTCGTCCCTTTGTCGCTCGCACTCCCACCTCTTTTCTTCCTCACCCAACCCCCGGGTGTTGTGGTCATCGCAGGCGAAATCGAAAAGGGATTATGAGCCGTGAAAATGGAAATTTCATAGTCATTTATTTCGAGCGCCTCCAACGGCCCGGTCGCGCGGGTGCCTGACGAGGCTGAGGCTCGGGAGGGAAAACCGAATACCCTTGGCCACGCGGGAGAAAAGATTCGTCTCACGCCGGCCACCGGGAGGAAAAGCACGACACACAGAAAGGGAGGGAACGAGAAGGACGGTGATGGCGACAGAAGGAAGAGGAAAAAATTATATCATTAATTCGTTCTTGTTACAAGTCGTGAGGCTTTGGCGCCGTTGATTTTTCAAACATTCATATCCACATTCCACCGCCGTTGAGGACGCCGTTACCTTCCTTCTCACTCGCTCTCCCTCATTCACTCTATAGCTTCTCCCTTTTGTTTCAGTTTCAATTTGTGCGACGGCAGAATTTTTTCGTTCATTCTTTTAATCGACCGACCAACGAAACGATGCGGTTCCTCGTGTCCTTGTCCGGGATGGAGCCCTGGGAAAAGGAGGCTCCATGATCAGCAGCATC
>KE525276.1:9358-28475 GCA_000441895.2 Anopheles sinensis | reverse complement strand
AGGACGATCGCGAGCATGTTTTGTTTTCCATATAGTGGGCTGCTGTGGCTGCTTCTTCTTTTTTCCAGCTCATATTTTTAATCACTCTTTACCTCCTCTTCGCACACTCGCCGGGACCGTGAGACAGAGGCCGCGGTCCTCCGTACGGCTATCAGTTGGGTTTGTTGATTTTCTATATTTTTCCCTACCCTCGCTGCGATCACTGCACCAACCAGTGCAGGGCATTGCGGGCGATCCCAAACGGACGAATGGACGGACGGACGGACGGACGGATGTCAATCTGTCGCTTGCACAGTAAGCCGGCCACAGAAGTCTCGGTACCCCAACGCCGTTCCTAAGTACACACGCACAGCACGGGCGTCTTCTAGCCCGGCGTCGCATGGTGGTCGTCCTGGCCAGGGGCAGAGGGATTTCTTGTTTGCACAGTTCCCGCGCCACAGATCGGCACATCGGCTGCCCGCCCTGCCATGCCTTATGGTGCGACCCGAGTGAGGCGAAAACCACACAGCTGTAGATAACAGAATAGGGCATTTCTGGAACGGCCGTGGGCCGTCTTCTTACCGCCGCGTTTCGGGCGTCATTGTCGCCGATGTCAACACGATGCAGCACGGCCTGGACTGGACTGGACACAGCTCGGCTACCTCCTCCCTGCCCCACGGGCGCTCGAGAGGGTTGCCCTCGTTATCTTATCAGCGGGCATGTTTAACCATGAATCCTCCCATTATTATTTCCACTTAATAAGTGACTGGCCACCGCGCTCGGACTGGTGCCGTGCCGGGTGAACCGGGAAGCAATGCGACCAATGCTGGGAGGCATGATGAAGAAAAAAAGAGCAAAGGAATGTAAATCACAACTGAAATGCCGCGACAAGAGTCGGAGGATTGGTGCGAGGATGCTGTACTATCGAGAATTTCCCTTACTGGTACTTGTTGCCCTCCGTACACAATTATGACTTACAATATGTTCTATTTTTTTTTTTAATACACTACCACCCTCAGAAAGTGATAGGAAATAACGGACCTTTTTTAAAAGAAAGTGATAGGAAATAACGGACCTTTTTTAAAAAATAACGGAAACGCAAACCGAAAGCGAGTTCTATGCACCTCTCGTTACCATGGAGATTTTTGCGCGGGTGATTGCAAATGCCAACAAACAATCAGCATCTTAACTTTTACCTTTTCTCGCATCCTACAGGCAACTGATCGGATACGCTATCTGCTACTACTCGTACTCGACCTGGCAGGGTAAATCGCTCGCCCTGGAGGACATCTACATCCGCCCGGCGTTCCGTAGCCGTGGGTACGGGGAACTGTTCTTCAAGGCGCTGGCAAGACACGCCCGGGAAAGTCGCTGCTCGCGGCTGGACTTCCACGTGCTGGACTGGAATCCGGCGACCCGGTTCTACCGACGGATGGGGGCCCAGGATATGACGGAAACGGAAAGCTGGCATTTCTATCGGTTGCAGAAGGATGCGATAGACAAACTTTGCACGGAGTGAATACGAAGAAATGGTTGATTACAAATCTACCAAGTCATTGCAAGTATTGTGTACAGCGAAAATCAACGTATATTTTTAAACCCTATAAAAACAGTGCTAATTCAATTGAATGTACCGTTTATGTGGATTTTGCTATACAATGTATTTTAAAAAAAAGTTAAAAGTCTTAAAATTTTGTCCACGCTATTTTTCCAGGAAATTTTATTTAGCTTGATCAAACTTGTAGCCTCAATCAATATTGGGAAACTTTCTTCAAATATAGAGATTTGAGGTGAAAAGATATGGTTCATTACAGCTAGCTTCAACCGAAAATTTTAAGAAATTCAAGATTTAAACTGCTAAAAACACTTACAAAGTATTACGAGCAACTATTTACAATCAGTAAATAGGTGCAAATAAATAGCACAGCTGATTATAACACTGTAAAAAGGGTACGCATTTTAAAACGTTGGTTTCTTCTACTCAATAAGTTTATTTTCCTACAAAGTCATACAGAGCTCAGTTGTTGTGACTATTTGAAAAAACAAAGCAATGTCCAATATTGCTACACACAGTCTTGTTTCAAAAATCAGGACAAAAAATTGTCAATTTTCGTATATGTTCACAATAGGGTTTTTAATTATAAAATATATGTGGACCCACTTTAATTTATTATTTATATTTATATCAAATCGTTTGGGAATATTTTTTCGTGATATTCATATTTGGTAGACACAATGAAATGCAATAGGGGTTCTCATCAATCGAACGGTGGCGCCGGTTAGAAAATCTGCCCATGATCACCTTGAAGGCGTGAGTTCAATTACTAACCGAGACCGGACCCTCCATTTTACAAGAGGACTGATTATCCATGTACATAAAGGGGAAAAGTCTTAAAGGGAAAGCACTTAAATGGTAGGGCAGGAATGACCAAGACGGTCGTTAACGCCAAGAAGAATGGAATACACGATGTGATGTAACGACATCCCTATGCTATGTTAAAGAAACTCCACTCTCCTACACTGATATCGTTTAATTTGACGCTTTATTATGTTTTAAGTCCTGGAATTTGGTTCTCACTTTAAGACCACGTTTTTTAACTATATGATTTTAATGGAAGAATGTGGCGTAACGATACTAAAAGAAAAAAAAAAAGAACGCTGTGGGATCCTTGAAAATGACAAGGCAGCTTTAAAGCATTAGTCCAATTATGAGCAAAAACATTTCTACTCAACTTAGAGGGTTGTGGTCCCTCTATCCAAAAAGCCATCAGCGGTAGTCATAGCCTCAAAAGGATTCATAGAATGTTTTACATTTTCTAACATAAGCTGGCACTTATTTTCCGCTTCTTTCAACATCAGCACACTGCCAACAAGGTTCACCAAATATACCATCACCACCATGAACATTGAGGCGTTGTACAGACAATTGAAACAGCCACTTGGAAGCGGCTTACTGCATCGAAGTCTCCCAAACAAACCCATGAAGCCGTGCAAAAACTGTAAAAATTTAAAAAAAACAACACAGTGATGTAATCGGTGATGCGTCACTAAGCCAACTATATTGTATGGTGTGGTACTTACTAGCAGAACGAAGCGACATCCCAAACAGTCCCAGCAGCAGGTAGTACAACCATCCCAAGGCTGGCCCAACCTTCAGGATGTAGCAAATCTGGCAAAAGTTGACCGTTATCAGCGTCATATCGAACATGCTCTGTACGAACATATTCCCCTGGGGGCTCTTCGGTTTCGGGTCATCGTTCCGAGGCTGCAGCTCTTTGGTCTGAGACAAAATACCACCCGCGATGATCGATTAATCATTGGCCATTTAGTTTCCGAAGCAATTGCCACTACCCACCTCCACCTTGTCGCCCTGTTCCAGCTGGGGAACTGTCCGGTAAGTATCCGTATTCCAATCACTATCCATTGCTTTGACACCACTCATGTACCACGCCCAAGACTAAACGCGCACTGATTGTATTTTCGGCGTGAAAATGATACGCCATTGCCATTAGTAGCATCGGCGAACGCTTATCGAAGCACTTATCTCTATCGATTGTGAAGATAAAGTATGAAGGCTTCGAACAAATGATGTACAAACGCGATCAGGTTTTCTCTAAGCGGACTAAATGAGTATTCCGACTTCAAAGCAACTTTCAATACTTTTTCGTACAAATATCACTTAGCATACATCTTTGAAAACAATAAATAATGAGCGACTTAAAAATTACCCGCGCTTGTTAATCCTTCTTCTTCTTGGCGTAACGACCAACTTGGTCATGCCTGCCCCCTGAAGGGCTTACAAAACTTTTTCCCTTATGTACGTGGATAGTCACTCCTCTCGTACAGGAGAGGGCCAGGTTTCGGATGGGATTCGAACCCACGCCGTTGAGGTCATGGGCCGAGCTTCTAACCGGCGCTACCGCTCGGCTGTCACGGACCCAAGTTAATCCTTGGGGGCATCGATTACTATAATTAATTTTATTAAACTTATAGACTTTTGACCATTCTAAAGCAATTAAACCGGACACGAGAGTCCCCGTTCGCCGTTCGAAACCGTATGTCAATACTCGAAGAAGTCTTTATTAACCTTCAACATCCTAGCTCTCCTCAAGTTACTATTGTCTCATTTGATTAAAACTGGTGTACCGAGAGAAGTAAGAGATCGGTTTGGTAAACTATACTTCGGTGATCAGATGATATGCAACATCTAATTATGGACAGATGATTCGCTAATTACATAAGTACATTTTGCAATTTCAACCAATTTGTTCAATAAGTTAAAAATATAACTAATAAGTTATAAATATAGGAATAACTTAAGCAACTTCTTATGTTATAAACATACACTATTTAATTACACCTTTATTTCTCCGTGTAATCTTATTTACACAGAAAAACACTCATACAAAGTAGGAAGAAAGAAGGTGAAGCCTCCTTCCTTTAAAGTTATTAACCGTAGCCTCTTAGTAACAAATAAAACGCTCGAAATTGGCGTGCCTTTTAAAGATTTTCTCTTTTCTAAACCCTTCTTGAACAAAGACTGTGTCCGCTACTTGTGCTTTCATTTATTTACTTGCCAGCAACGACAACTTTCATTAATTTCTCTAACTCCGTTTCGCACGAAATACCATGCTCTACCTGCAAATGTTGTCTCAGCATCATCTTGCGGTCGGAGCTTTTACCGCACAGTTTGCAAATGAATGTTTTTGCTGTTTTGCGCGTTATTCCTTTGTGGCCATTTAAATGCGTTATCATGTTGTATCTAAAATTGGGATCACAAACGCAGTAGTAAAGTACGAGTAGCTTCTATGTTTCGCATAACACTTCTCGGTTACCGACTTACCTTTGGGAAAACTTTTGACCACACTCAGGACATTCGAACGGTTTTTCGCCCGAGTGTGTCTGAAATGAAGAACAACACGTAGAAGAAAAAAAACAGTGCAACGTTTAGCGGGTGTTGTGTACCGATTTCGTTTCGGTTCGAGCTTACCCTCATGTGCCGCTTTAGATGCGAAGATGATCGTAGCTCGTAGCCACAAATTTCACATTTCTTCGACCGGATATCGTGGTGCGCCAGCTGGTGCATGTAGTAGGATGAGTAATGGATGTAGCTTTTGTCACACAATTTACAGCTGTATGCCGTCTTGCGCGTGTGAATAGCCATATGTCTGACGAGTGTTGCTTTTTGATGGAACTCCTTCTGACATATCTTGCATTTTACGGGCGCCCGGAAATGGGTTGAAAAGTGATTGCATAGTGCAGCGCGCGTTTTCGCAAGGAAGCCACAGATTTTACACTTGTGTTGCCCATTCTCCATGGAATGTACATTGTCCATATGCTCCTGTCGGATGGAAGAAAAATCAGAATAAACCACACAGTTTGCAGCAAACGTTCAACTCCTTGCTACCTTGAAAGATTCTTGAAAAGAGAAAAACTCGTCACAATAATAACACTCTCTTGATCGTTTAGTTTTAGCTGGCGGTTCTTCCAAACCTTCAATGTCCTCATCATCAAGTTTTTCAATGATAAATGCTACCGAAGGATCACCATCCGGTGCATCATACAGAATATCGTCCGATTCCTCCATGATATCGCCGGTCTCATCCGGAATATCCAGATAGGGCGACTTTAGCGGTTCAATCGACAGGTCAGGCTCATTCGTATCATCGCTGTCGTTTTCTACTTTGACATGTTTATGTTCTTGCATTTCGCTAAGATTTTTGAACTGCTTTCCACACGATTTGCACTTCCAGCTGACTCCGGAAGACGGGGTTGCTTCTACAGATTTAAGCTGTCCCGGCAAGGGTAATGTTGCTCCATCCACTTCTTCCGAACGAAGTGACTGTGGTTGCGAATCGTCATTTTCCTTTTCAACTTCGTAGACTTCGTGTGAGGATACTTGCGCATCGCTGTCCTTTTCTTCTTCATCTGCATAGAAATCCACAATCTCCATGTCGGGGGAAATTCCCAGCGGGCTGTTTTTCAAGAGATCCATCAGTTCTTTCTGTATGATAAGTGCTTTCGTGTAAGCAGCATCGTAATCATTCAGTTTCGCGTAGCATTCGACGCAAGCAGCGGATTCGGTCATGTCGGTGCCCAGCTCCGAAAGATCATACTCGATAAAGCGTTCCATCAGCTGGTACACAGTGGTTCCCGAGAACTTGGTCTTGAGCGTCATTAGGTTGGGACGCAGGTTTGAATCACTTGCGCCACAAATTCCGCACTTTTTCTTCACAAGCTCCATCGTTGCACTGTTTTCGAGACACGGGTTTGTTTTGTTTACAACGAAAATCATAAATGTCAAGCGATGTACCAATGGGGGCTTACTTCACTCACCGCACAGCAGGACGCTGTCAACGAATTTGGAAAAACAATTTGTAAAATTAATAAATTTCTGCAGATAACATTTCAGATAACATTTCTTTAATAAATACAGATTTTTTTTACAACAAAACGCATTAACAATCATAAGTTTTCAGTTTAAACACATGTACCAGATCTTTTTCAAATCGTTATCAAAGACGTAGCATTAAGAAGGGGCGTTTGTTATTGTACTGAAAGACTTTTTCCAAAGCCTACTCTACACTTTGCAAATGGACTCACAGTTTTTGGTCCATGATAAACAAACGTTCTGTTTATTATAAATTGAATTCGCAATGGTTTTGGTAAGTTAGGCTGTTATAGATATGTTTCTTTAGGGAACTAACTAACCTTCTCGGTTGGCTCGAAATAATTCCACCAAATCAATAAACCAATCGAAAAGTAATGTAAAAAAGTGTGTTGTACAGAGCTACCGACCAGTTGGTAGGAAAAAGTCGTATCGTGTAAACAGGCTCACACTTTGCTCGGGAGAAAGTGCAAGTAGAAATCAAAATAAGCGATCCTCCTATCGATGCAGTGTGTTAAAATGTGTTTAATTGTTCACTAAACAATTCGCCACCACTAGTGGCGTCGAGTTTTACGCTGTATCTCGGCACCTTGGATGTTTTCAACGCTTTACGGCATTAGGAGCGGCCGAAAATGAACTGCAAACCTATACTGACGTGTAAGTAGGACGGCTAGGCCCCTTTTTTATGTTGGTGACCACGTAAACAATAAACCCTTCCGTGCGTTCCCCTTCCAGATTCGGGCGATGTGCGTATTTTCAAAACACTGGAACCGCACATTGTCGCGGCCCTTCCGTCCGATACAGCCGAATGGAAGCGGTCGTACGGGCGCCCGGTGAAGAATGTGCGTGTGGAAGCCACGTTCAAACCGTTCGATCAGGCCGCGCTGGAAAAGTTCAAGGATGGCCGGTGGAACATCGTGGACCATCCCGTGCTGCACATCTACGTGACGGAGTGTAGCGACGTCGAGGCGTACCGGGGCTCGGTGAAGGAAGAGATCGACCAGTGGCTCAAGGTGCTCAACAACTACAACGTCACGGACTGGATGATCCTGCTGGTGGAAACGTTGGACATGAAGAAGTCGAAAAACATACTCCCGCGCACGACGGTGCTCGACAAGATACGGCTCGATTTTGCATCGAAGAACGGCGACCGCTGTCTGTCGGTGCTGAATCCGGCCAAGTTCGAGATGAAGGCAACGGAATCGTTCCGCTGTCTGCTGCAGCGCATCCGTCACCTAATGCTGACCGGATACAACAAAACCATCGTAAAGTACGAGGAGCTGATTCGTACGAACCGGGAGAACCGCATACAGGAGAACTGGAGTTTTATCGATTACTTTGTGCTGCAGGAGCAGCTGGCGTTCGTGCTGGAAATGCTCGGCCAGTACCCGGAGGCGCTCGTGCAGTACGACGAGCTAGATGCAATGTTCTCCCAATTTATCCTCAACACCGTCTTTGGGGAGAAGCAAAAGTGGCTGCACATATTCGAACAACCGCTTCATGCATTCCACGGCATATCGCTGAATGCGGTTAAAATGCGTGAGACGCGCGAAAAGATCATCGCTGGCAACGTGACACTGCTCGAGTTCCGTAGCTATCTGTTCGAGCGGCAGTGCGTTCTGTTGGATGCGGCCGGCAAGCCGTGGGAAATCGCTGAACGGTTGCTTCCGTTCCTGTTTTCCACGCTGCGTGAAATCGAAGCGCTGAAGCTGGACACACCCGAGGGTGCCATGGCCTGCTGGGAGTTTGTGTGCGCTCTCGAGGTGCTTAACCTGTGCGACAAGGTGCAGGAATCGAAGGATATCTACAAGTGCTCTCAATTTTCCGCACCCATCTGGAACCTGGCCAAAGAGAAACTGTACGGGCTCGGCAAGCAGTGCGGGCTGTTGCCCGGGTTCGTGCCAACCTCCGAGCAGCTGCACACGGTTGTGCATCTATCGGCCGGCATGGGAGATAGTTTACCCGAGCTGGGTAACGGTGGGGCGGCCCGCCTCGAGCCGGAGCTTGGCAGCAAACAGGCGACTCACTCACCCGCACGCAAGCCGAAGAAATCGGCCACTGATACGCTAAAGGAAGCGCTCGGTTCGAATCAGGCGTTCCGGAAGCTTTACCTCGAGCTGAGCGAGTTGGCGATCAGCACGTACAAGCACGTGTCCCGGTTGCGATCGGCCCGATTGGTGGGATTGGACCTGGGCAACTTCTACATCACGCTCAACGAACCGCAGAAAGCGGTTAACTTCTTCACGGACATGTTGCGCGAGCTTAAGACGGAAAATTGGCACTACCTGGCCAGCCAAACGCTGCTCGATCTGGCCTCGTGCTACCGCAAGATGGAGGACAACGTAAACTACACGAAAACGTGCAGTGCGATCGCTTGCTGTCCCGACCTGGAGCTACTCGTGCGAACGTTCTACTTTGACGAATTTAGTAAATCGCTTCGCACACTGCAAAACATCCGCAACGTGGACATTAATGCGCTCAGCGTAATCAGCACGCTGGAGGATCACTTTCGGGTGGTTTCCATAGAGCTAGAAAGTGTTTCGATCGTGCAGGATGATTTCATTCTGGTGACGCTCGAACTAGAAAGTAACTTCCCACGGGAGCTGATCGCCGAGCAGGTACTGCTGTCCTTCGAAATGAACGCTAAGCAAAGTCTCGACCCGACCCCGGCTGCGGTCGGTGTCCAAGGGATAAAAGATGTTGGCCCACAGCTCCCCATTATACTGCATCTCGACTACAAACAGGACAACACGCTGGCCGGATCATCGGTTGCGTGTGACAATCGGACGAAGCAACCGGTCCGACGGAGTAGCAGCACGCGGCGCAAGATCTCCCCTACGCAGCGGTCGGACTTCACCCACTGTCTAACGAGCGAGCAGCGGCTCGTCCTGCAGCCAGGACGGAACACGATCACACTGAAAGCCAAAGCCACACGCGTAGGAACGTGGAGCTTCCGGCAGCTGTCGGTTCAGGTGGAAACGGTTGAATTTCTCTCCGAGTCACTGCCGGTGAAGCTGTCCAACTTTGAAACCATCACCAAAGCGTCCGTTGCGTCGTTGAACTTCGTCAATCTGGTGGCCGGCGTTGAGCAATCGGTTGAGCTGATTATCTCCGCGGGAAGCTTTCGCTTTCCGAAGGATGCCACGGCCACGGTGCGCTGCTCGAAGAATCTCAAGATGAGACTGCCGGCGGGTGACCAGTCACGGGAGCAGCCAGCGTTCGAAAGGGAACTGATTGTTCCGTTGCTGAATTTTGCACCATTCGAAAAGCGCACGATCGCACTCGAGGCGATCTGCGATCTGCCCGGCAAGCGGGAGGAACGGGCGATCGAACAGAAGGTCTCTCTGGTGGTGCCCTGGAGTCGGAACGAAATTTCCATCCCGCTACACTTTATGCCCGCCCTCATCGCCTCCTGTCGGCTACACTCGTCCGGCGCTCGCAAGTTCCTGCAGGTCGTGCTGAAGGGAGTCAGCGACTATCGGCTGATGTTGCGCGATGTGCGCATGACGTGCGCCGCCGAGGGCGTCACCATCATCGACATTAATCCGCCCGAGCAGCAGGAGACGGTCATGAGCAAGGCGCTCTCTATCTCGTACCTGTACGAGTTCCAGGTGGAGGCACTGAAAGCGGAAGCGGAACTGCCCCTGGTGCAGGTGGTGTTTCAGATGCGCTTCGCCGACGCTGGGCTGCCAGAGGAACGGCGCCACTACCTACCGTACAGTGTCACGTTCGACGTGATGGACTACACGACGCTGTTTACGATCTGCGCGAAGGTGGAACCGCAGGAGCTTTGCCGCGTGAACTCCGTCTGCCATCTGAACCTACGCATAACGAAAGTACATGACAATCCGTACGGCGATCTGATGTACGAGGTGCTGGCCGACCAGAACATGTGGGCCGTTGTTGGGCGGACGGCAGGTAAGTTTGAAACACTCTCGTATTACACTTTAAGTTGTTTTGTTTTACATTGCTATTCACTTGATTACCATAGATTACTAAGTTTCCTAATCACAACCGAGAGCGGACCCTCTATCGACGTACGCAAAGGGAAAAAGTCTAGTAAGCCAAGTAGGCATAGACATGACCGAAAACGCCCAAATAAGAAAAAAACTTAGCTCAAGCTTCAAGAATTTGTAACTTTACAAAGAAAAGTAGTAGGGTAAGTGCTCCTATAGTGGTGCTACACCAATAGTGGAGGTAGTGGAATAAAATCCTAGCTTTACGAAGAAATAAATACGATAGCGTTACTTAATGTATAAAATGTTCCTTGCCCTTTTACGGAGTGTTTAAAAGATAAGCCTTGCCACTCCGTAATATATTAAAGCTCCAAAATTCATATTTTCCAAACAGATTGTACCAAGATGCTGGATTCCTTAAGAATTTATCAGGAGTGCCATGATTTCCTTAAGGCTATAAATCTCCGCAAAAAGCATTGGTCTATATGACGGAATGCGTTGGTCTATGGCCAAGACAATGCATTGGGCTGAGTTTTCAAAAACAAATTACAGTAAAAATTTATTCAGTATTTTCCAAGTTTTTCAAGTACTACCACCACTATAGGAACACGATACCACCACTATAGGAACCATACTGCCATTATAGGAACAACCAGCTGGGAAGAAAAATACGTTTTTTTCGTGTATTTTACTGATAAACTGTAAAAATATATGTTTTTCTGAAGAATTATGGTGTTAAGATCATAATTGGTATAAATTTGTTAAATATTCTGTAAAAGACACTTGAAAATTGCATCAAATTGTTAGTAACACGACTAAGTGCGCCACTATTGGTACAGTTACCCTATTTAGTTGATTTAAATTTGCTACATCCATTTCAGTTAGTGCTGAGAGAAGTTTATTTTAAAATAAGATAAGTTTTACATGGTGGGACCTCAGAAATTGAATTATCAAAACAAAAGTAAAACTACCAACCGTTTATAATACGATCCTTACTATTAACTCGGCAAATTAAGCTTTCTAAACACTCCCAACGTTTTTATTTTTAATCTCCCCTTCCAGGTGTCATTTCGATGGAAGAGGTCGAAAGCCACAGCATTACGCTCGATGTACTGCCGCTTACCGCCGGCTTCCTGCCGCTGCCCAACATCCGCCTATCGAAGTACATCTCGGCGAACAAGTCTAAAAATGACACCCACTCCCGACTGCAGCCGTTCCCGCCCGGCCAGATCTACAACTCGACCAAGAGCATGCAAATCCACGTCCTTGCCAGCACTAGCACCGACCAGCCCCAGTAATAATGGCCGAGTTACCTACGTGCTTACACGATATGATCGGCGGCAGACACACCATGTATGAAATACAAATTGCGCATCGCATCGCATTGTTATTATATTATAAAGCTTCAACATGACGCATTCCAAACGCAAACCTACGTTTCATTTGTTTAGAACTTTCTTCTTTCGGCTGTGGAAAGAAAAAATGCAAATGAAAAAGGATCCGAGTCGTTGGCTATACATTTGAGTTGCTGTGTGTATAATTGAAGAATAAGTTTAACCACAGCTAGCGTTGCTTTCCTTACAACGTACACACAAGAAGGTCTGTGCATTGTAAAATAATCTTCAACACTTTTTGGGAACCCGATGGATGAAGACCATCCATCAAAGAATATGATAAAGATTTTATTATCCAGACGGCCTATTTCCATGGAAAAATTTATTTTTTCTTTATTTTTCTGGAAAAAAGTTTGTCATATGATCGATAACCGTTATCTCCAGACACATGAGCAACAGTCCAAAAATAAAATTGCAACAATGACCTAGCCCACTGCCAATTTCGTTGGGATAGGATATGTATCGATGAAATCACCCTTTTTTATCTTATCGCCTGTCCCAAATGCATCAAAATGCATCAGACAAAGGAAATTAAATCGATTTCAGTTTCTTACGGACACCTGAATAAAGCAAACAGTGTCGCTCCGGATGACCTTACAAGCTCTCTAGCTATCCTGTAAGGCACCAGTTCTTCCATTTGCTTCGTTATATCATGACTGATCAGGCCGCTATTCCATTGCAAGAGCATAGGACATCGAGCGGGAGAAGAGAGGACAATCCCACAGAACCTAACTGGGGTCGGGTGCGTCGTAACTCACCCCGTCGCAGCTCAGTGGACACCGGGAGGGAAGAAACGGACACGACCACGGTCGACGTGAGCAGCATCGCCGGGTTGATCACGATTTTAACGGTCAATCTTCACCAGCTCGAATCGCTCCTACAAGTGGGACCTGAGTTGGGTCCAAAGTATTGGATCAACTTTGTCCTCATCATCATTTCCATCGTCTGCGTGGTAAGTGTGTTGTAGGCCGTGCTGTTTAGCAGCGTCTGACCAGGCCAGGTTTGCTTTATTTTCGTTCATTTTTCTCTTGCACTCTTTCCAGTACCCACTGATTGCCATACGGAAAATTCAGAGTGAAAAGCATCCACCAGCTTCTTGGTTACGCCGAAAGCGGTGTCTCGAGTGGACCAGTTTGGTGCTAACGGTTCTCCTTTTCACCATCAATCTGACGTTGCAAATCATTAACGACATAAGCGCCCAGTGTATGGTACTGTTCAACCAGCAGTTACCGCCCGTTCCGCACGCACATTTGTTAAACTGTTCTGCTTAATCATCATCGATCATTCGAAAACCATTTACGATGGACACGCGTCAGGTGAGATCACCCAGCCGAGTAATGTTAATGCTTTCTATTCAAATGCTTATATATTTTTCCGTTACGTTTCAAACCTTACCGGAAATGCTTAGCAGCGTCCCGCCGAATCGTCTTGTTGTTTCCGTTGGGATCCACAAATTGTCATTAAACTCACCACGATTCTAATCATCAACGGATGGCAGGTCCAACGTTACATCAACTCACTAAACGCATCAGGAAAGATCGCCTTTAGGTTTTTGCTGGTTGCCGTTTCGCTTTCGATCTTGCTGGCCGTATTACGCATCGTCGCCAATATCGCTGTGCAGATTAGTCGCTTAGGATCCGGTTCGGTGCGTGAAAAAATCAAAGGAAGAGTACTGACGATGTTGCTTAAAATTGAAGCACAGTTTTGGCCCGCTCTGTGCCTGCTGACCATCAACCTGGCGCTGCAGGTCTTCGGCACAATGCCATTACTGTGCGAAAGGGACCTACTAAATGCAAAACTTAAAGCAAATGAATTGTAGAAAAAACACATTTATTGTACGGTTGGGATTTTCTTGTGCTACGCACTCACTTTAGAATTTCGGTAAAATTCCAATCCCGGGCGCGCCGCTGTTTCAAACTCATTTTTCAGTCAAACTCATGGGATTATACTGTCCATCTAGAATAGTTAAATCCTTTAAATCGCACCGTTTCTACTTCTAACGGTAATTCAATGGTTCAAATATTCAAACTGAATTCATGTACTACCCGTTGCATACCTTCAAGGCGCAACTGTGGGAAAATATGCCGACAATGCAACGAGGAGGGGGCTTCATTTAGGATTTTACCGATTTTATTGTACAGGTCGCCTATTTCCATGGAAAATTAACTTTAAAGTTTTGGGAAAAAGGAGCGCCATATGATAGAAAATCATTCTAGCCAGACTCACAAACAACAGTCAAAAATAAAATTACAACAATAACCTAGCCCTGGAGCGCCTTTATGGCCTCGATGACGCCCTTTATATTTAGTAAATCTAAGATCTTTAGTATATAACATAAATGCACCGTGCAAATCGAAATTACAAGAAAAAAACAAGCTACGGCCTAGCCCAGTTGAGATAGGATATTTTCCCTAGAAAACGATGAAATCATCCTTTTATCTTATCGCCTGTCCAAAATGCATCGAATGCACCAGACAAACTAAATTGCGTTCGATTTCAGTTTCATACGGACACCCGAATAAAGCCAACAGTGTCGCTCCAGATGACCCTACGAGCGCTCTAGCCATCCAGTAGGGCACCAGTTCTTCCATTCGCTTCGTGATACCATGGCCAATCAGGCCGGAATTCAATCGCAAGAGGTTGAGCCATTTAACATAGGGGACCCAGAGAACTCTCACGTGGACGAAAAGGACTCACCGCACACCGGGAAGAAGCAAACGGACAACGGGAAGGAAGAAACGGACACCGGGAAGGTGGAAACGGACACGAACGCGGTCGACGTGAGCAGCATCGCCGGGTTAATCACGATTGTAACGGTCAATTTTCACCAGCTTGAATCGCTCCTACAAGTGGGACCTGAGTTGGGTCCAAAGTTTTGGATCAACATTGTCCTCGTCAGCATTTCCATCTTCTGCGCGGTAAGTGTGTTGTAGGCCGTGCTGTTTAGCAGCGTCTGACCAGGCCAGGTTTGCTTTATTTTCGTTCATTTTTGTCTTTCCAGTTACCACTGATTGCCATACGGCAAATTCAGAGTGAAAAGAACCCACCAGCTTGTTGTTTAAACCAAAAGTGTGTCAAGTGGATCAGCTTGGTTCTAACGGTTCTCCTTTTTACCATCAATTTGATACTGCAAATCTTTAACGACATAAGCGCCCAGTGTTTGGTACTCAATCAGCAGTTACCGCCCGTTCCGCACGCACATTTGTTAAACTGTTCTGCTTAATCATCATCGATCGGGGCTCGAACGAACATTTACGATGGACACGCGTCAGGTGAGATCACCCAGTTGGGTAAAATGTTATTGAAATGCTTATATATTTTTTCCGTTTCATTTCAAACCTAACCGGAAATGCTTAGCAGCACCCCGCCAAATCGTCTTGTAAATTCCGTTGGGATCCACAAATTGTCATTAAACTCACCACGATTCTAATCATCAACGGATGGCAGGTCCAACGTTACATCAACTCACTAAACGCATCAGGAAAGATCGCCTTTATGTTTTTGCTGGCTGGCGCTTCACTTTCGATCTTCCTGGCCGTATTACGCATCGTCGCCAACATCGCTGTGCAGATTAAACGCTTTAGATCCCGTCCGCTGCGTAACAAACCCCTCGGGAGAGTGCTGACGATGTTGCGAAAAATAGACGCTCAGTTTTGGCCCGCTCTGGGCCTGCTGACCATCAACCTGGCGCTGCAGGTCTTCGGCACAATGCCGTTACTGTGCGAAATGTACTAAATTCACAACTTAAAGCAACGGGTTTGTAGAAAAACATATATTGTACGGTTGGGATTTTCTTATGCTATGCGCTAAACTTTAGAATTTCTATCATTCGATACATAACGCTTGCCGTTTTACCTAACGATAGCATTTTGAAAAATGTTTCCGACTGTCAAGTCTTGCAATCGAGTAAAATGTCCGTTCCGTTTTGGCATGCTCGCGTGGTCGCTGTTTTTGTTAGTAATATAATTATTCGTTCGTTTTGTTTAAAAAAATATTCAGATATATGTTCAACCTTGTTATAAAAAGTATTCAAATTGTTTGCGTTATAAATAAACACTTCTAACCTCTGCCTAAACGACGCTAGAACTGTTTAGCATTTTGTTTTTCCGAACCTTTTGCATCTTGCACGAGTTCACCTGAGACGCGAAGCGCAACGATTTGACCGTCTCCGTGAAGCAGTCCTGGAACGGGGCCACATTGACGAACATCAGCGTCTTCGAGTTACCGCCCAGGCTCGGCATCAGCAGATGCGTCAGCTTCGAGTTCCGGTAGGGTATGTGTTCGTTGCGCTGCACCAGCGCTAGGATGACGTTGCTCAGCTCGCTCAGCGACCGGTTGATGTTCTTCGTCTCGTCCATCCGGGTGCTCGTCTTCGGGCTCTCCGAGCCGGCCAGATCGACCAGGTTGACCGAACCGACGCACGTTTCACCCTTGTCCTGATGCGTGCCGATGAGCGTGATTTTCGTGACGGCGTGCGAACGTGACGAACGCTCATTGCCGGCGGTGGCCGCCGTGGCCCGGTTCATCTTGGCGATCGCCATCAGCTGGTGTAACCGGCCGGTCGAATCGACCGTCTCCTCGATGATGTTCGACACGTACACTTCGGTTTTGTTTTTCGCATTCGCCATCCGTATCTCGAGGTCCTTCGTCGTGCCGGATGTGTCCAGCAGGTCATAAAGGATCTCGTTGTAGATTTCCAGGAAAGTTACACGAATCTAAACACAAATAAAAAAGATTAAATTTATGAAACATTCAATCCAAGTAACACATGATCCATACCTCATACTCCCAACCGAAGCGTTTGTAGTCGTTAATGGCATTGAAGATCAGGTCCACCGTTCGAGGGATCACTCCCAGATCCTCCGGCACGCCGTCCATGGTGTACGTTTTACCACTGCCCGTTTGTCCATAGGCAAAAATGCACACATTGTACCCATCCAGAGCGGACTGTATCAGGGGCGACACGTTGTCAAAAATGTCCTGCTGCGTCGTCCGTGGATGAAACACATGATCGAAGCTGAAATCGATCCGCTTGTTGGTGCCATCCATCGCCGCCAGCTCGAGCGACTGCTCGTCCAGATACTTCCAGCCGCACTCCACCCGATGCAACTCCGAAGCGAGCGGGGGCCGTACGCGACAAAACACCCGAATGTTGCCACGCAAATCCATGACCATGTTGTGCAAATCTTTCCGCTCGATGTTGGCCTGAAACAGCAGTTCCGCGTTTCGCTGGTTCGTGTACTGCAGGGTCACGTTCTCCTCCTCCAGGAAGGCCGCCCGCTCCTCGAGCTCGCGCAGTTGCTTCTTGAGCTCACGGTTTTCGTCGTTGGTGATGGTAAACTTTTCCCTGTACTTGCCAAGCTCCGCTTCCGTTTCCTGCAGTGCCGCCGAGAGCTTCTGGCTGGTCAGCTTGAGTTCGCGATTTTCTGCGCTGGTCGTTTTGAATTCACTGGTCACCGCCTGATACTGGGCCTTTAAATCTTCTAGCTCGACAACGCAATCCTGATACTGTTCCTGGAGCGTTTCGCGGCTCGCGTGGTCTTCCGTCAGCTTTTCGTACTTTTCCTGCAGGGCCTTGTGCTTCTCTTGCAACTGTGCAAAACGTGCCTTGTAATCGTACGGAGGAATTCGTTTCGTCATGGTTTTAGCAGTTCCGCCCGGTTTCGCTCCATTCGACCCTCCGGTTTTAGGGCCACTGGATGCGTTTGATCCAACATTAGTTTTCGGCAACGGCACCGGTTTTCGGGCTGTTGTACCCGTCGGGACTGAAGCCACCGTCTTCGGCGCTAGGTTTCTTGCAACACCAACTGTCCCAGCCCGTGCCGGAACGGCGGTATCAATCTTTGCCACCTTTGCCGGCCCAACGTAATAATTGCGAGAGATCGTAACAGCTGCCACCGGTTGCCGTTTGATCCCGGCCAACGGTTTCGGTCCACTAGTGGACGAGGTGGTCGATGATGAGGCCGTCGACACGTTCGACTTCATCGCAATGTCGCAGGCAGAACGACTCCGGCGAAGATGGTGGTGTTGCGACGAGCCACTTTTGAATCCATCGCCGTGCATCGGTTTCACCAAATCACTGCTGGCCATCATAGCGATGGTGGCCGCACTTATATTACCCGTGCGGGATGGAATCGACCCCAGGGTGGTCACATATTTGGGCCGATGGAAGTCGGGTCGATTAAGATCAGTGGCCGATCGGCTACGACGAAGTTTGGCACGGTTTAGCACACCATTGGTCCGCTGCTGCTCCGGTGATGCTGCACGTACCTTTGTGAACATGGTCGAGTTAGCGGAGGGTAGATTGAGCAAATCTCTGCTCAACGGTAGCCGGGCATTTGCGGGTAAGCTCATCGGGCCGGCCGGTTTCCTTAGGAACGACGGTTTCGGTATCTTGGAGTCCATTGTGAACATTGCACCTTTGCTGGATCACCTGAGGCGTTCGCTTCCACTTTGTCTGTTCACGTAGCAAAACTTGCGTTTTGTTTGTAACACCCAAATAATACACCTCAACGGAAGATAAAACGATACCAAAATACCTCGTACGCCTTTCACTGTGCTTCTATGTTTAGTTCGTGTGCCTGCCTAGAAAATTACTGCAACCAATCTTCAGCAACACCGTTTGTTTTGCGTCGGTGACGTCGAGTGTAAATCCAAGCTGGCGGTTTTCAGTTATTCTGTCGTTGAAAAATTGAAATTTGTTTTGAGTGCCCGCTTCGGGTACTCACGACTGACGGGAGCTCCATGATGCGGGGAGTATTTCACGTCCTTTCTAAGCAGATTGTCTGGTCTAGTGATGGGAAAATCAAATCCCTTCGGGATTCGAATCAAAGGATTCAAATCCAATCTGAGATCCGGATCTCCGAATCCAAATCCCAATCCGTTGTATCATGATGTGCCATTGAACTTGCCGGATTTTTGCTGGTTTTCTCCTAATTTTGACTTGATTATGGCAATGTACCGCGACCGCGTTGGTCGGTCGGCCACTTGGACCTAAGGCTTTAGACTTTTTCACAAGTCATACGCGAAACTAATGAAAATCCTAATTAAACCAATTTCTAAAGTAACAATTAGACAATTGTAGATTTACATAAAGTTGTTGTCAATCATATTACCGATGCGGCGGGCTATTGCAGGCTTTGATGAGCTGTTTTATTCACAGGTTCGGGTTTGAATTACCCCACCACTAGCCAGCATTTTCGCCGCTCTCAAAACGCGGCGAAATCCGCTCTCGATTTCCGCAAATTGTTAAGATACCGGGTCTTGTTCTACGAACCGGTACTGAACCGGTAAACCACTTTTTCCCGGTTCGTGTCCATACACGCTTTGCGGATGTGTTGGTGTACCGGTTGCAAATGTGTTTGTGACCCGGTTCGGAGATCGAGAGAGACAATCGTCCT
>KE525275.1:1779362-1790031 GCA_000441895.2 Anopheles sinensis | reverse complement strand
ATCCTAACGAGCCGGCAATAAAACCCTCATGACGATCCTAACGAGCGTGACAATCCAAACAGGAACCGAACGAGGCGGCATCACGAAACGGGAACGGAAGCACCATACGTCAAGGACGTCGCCACTCGGTCTGGGCGAAACGAGGCAGGATCGAAATGCTTCGCTCCATCGCAATCGGCCAACCTATTGATCGACTCTTCGTGGCCGGAAAATGCGCCTTCCTAATTTATTTGACGGCTGCAGGTCCCATTCCTGGCTTCCTGAAACTGGAAACGGAACACGTTTTACCATTTAGTGTCACCCGGCCGGTTTTCCCGAGTCCTTCGCCGCTAGACGGTCTGTCGCCTCCGTGGAATGTCCCTTGGTGTCGCGACCCATCTGTCATCAGCGCATTCGGTGGACGAATTTGTTGTTCAATATTTGCGTTCACACTGGCAGACGAAATGTGATCCTGCAAACAAGACGCTCGTAGGCCTTTCCTTCGGAGATCGCCAATGTCGGTTCTCCTTCTCATTTACGGCACAGCTCGATTCCGTTTACTTAGGACGAACTACTGCCACTGAGGACTTCCTCTGTCGAGGCCGGTGCTATCCAAATGCAATAAGTCAATATTGTTGGCAGGGGCTCGCCGAGGAGGTACTTCAAGTTTTGGAATTTTATCCTCACACGCTTTGTGGTACCTTTTTCATGGAAAGATCACCTTAAAAAATCTACACATCTCCGACATGACTCTTCAGTGAAATGAAACACCTTATTGACATTCCCACCAGCTTTTTCTACATTGGAATTTCAAGAGCAAAGGTCCCACATACTCTAAATATGGAAGACACACTGACTACTACAAGAATTGTTTATTATTAGGAAATTCTATCAAAAGACTTCTGTTTCCAGTGCAAATATTATGCATCAATATTATTCCCGAAAACAATGAACGCGTTACTTTTGCAGAAACAGGTTGTCACATTCCAAATAAATCCCTTTTTCCTGGCGTAGAAATAAATATGGAAACTGGATGGATAAATAAATAAGCACACTGAATGGAATGGAAATCACACTTGAAACAAAACTACGCTCTATTTGTTGGTGCAAACCAAATCCATAAACCACTGGTGACACAAACACCAGTTGCAGTACGTTGTCTAGGTACAATAAGTTTAGACCAATTTCAGTCTCCAACATTGCAGGGCGTAAGGAAAAATATGCAAAGGATATCAGGGAAAAAACCCATACATTAAAACAACCCCAGCAATGTTTCAAATTAAAACGGTTTGTTTTGTTTTCTTTTCACTCTTTAATGATTATCACTTTTTATCATGTTGAAGCGTGCCCCTCCAGTGTTTCCTCTGTGCGAGGGAAGGGACACGCACGGATGGCACGAACGGATAGGGCTCCATCAAACTTTCAGCGATCGACGTGGATGACCAAAGGCAAACGGCCAAACGAGGGAGGCTGGTAGCCTCTGCCTCGGAAACTCGGTGGAAAAACAATAAAATTGAAAATTATACACCTGTTTGCTGCTCCCGCACGTGGGGCATGGGGATGGGTACTCCTGGCGGTAGGGGGCAGGCGGGACCTGTGGTTGTTGGCTGGCCGGCGGTGGATAAATATTTGGATTAAAAACTCGATACTCACCAACAATAATTACATTTTACTCATTTCGCCCTCACGCAGTTGAAGGGAGGATGCGGGTGGTGGGTGTACGCGGGTGGCTCGGGAATAGTGGCACATTTTTCCAGAGAGTGCTGATGGGAAAATGAGGGCAGCGATAGAAATGGAAAGAGGAGAAAATCTATAGAGAAACATCCATACAATATCATAAAAAACTGTTAACCCCGTGTGCCCAGGAAGAGAACTCGTTAACGGTTTCAGTAAATTATAAAATTTTAACAATGTTCCTTATGCTCGTAATATTAATATTTTATCGTAAAATAGACACAATTACTTTTGCCATTCATAACTTCGTAATTAATCATAACATTTTTTGCACACTTTAAACTTGAAATTCAGAGTTTAGCGATCCCGATTTTTTTAATCTTCTGAACAAATTTCCACCTTTCTACGTGTATATGAAATGTTATTAATTACATCCTTTTTTACCTTTTCGTGCCTATTTGGTTCGCGATTGCTTTCATCGTACAGTGCTCTGTAGGAAAGACCTTCGGATGGACAATACATGGACCTTATTTTAGTTAAAATTGTATGATTTGAATAAACGATAATGCATCGTTAGTATTTGCTTTTATGAATCGTTTATTAGATTTGTTATTATATATGCTAAGCCGGATACTGAAGCCGTCGGTTGCACTTATTTGTTTTATAAGAGCTTGTAATCCTTTATACACCTTTACAGCTCTGTGGTATGATTGCCCTTGGCAATTTTCTACATTCACCTCAAGTTTTTTTCACAATGCTAAGACTTATTTTTCATATATATCCTCCCGTTCTTATTTCCTTTCCTTAAATATTGCTTCGGTTTGTAGGCGCTTTGATATTGTTGTTACATGATTATGATTGGATTTCGATTTAAATTTAATTTCCAACTATTTTTAGAGTTGCGTCATTCTATTTCCACGTTGTTGAAAATATAACGTTGATGTTGATACTCAACAAATGCATATAAGCATTCTAAACAAGTTTAGGTTTCCCTTTCTATCCGAAAAATATCGTGCATTATGGGATTGTAAAGAGACCAGTCCATGACAAACCAAACGAAAATATATTCTGCTTTAAAGGTTTTAATAATTAAAATGAACAAAGATGCAGCAATATCAAAATATGTATAAAAATAGTCGATCTCACTCGCTCGCCCTGTGCCAGGAATGTTATAAACAACAGGTACCGATTGCTTCCTTTTCGGTCTTAGGTTTCAAGTTTGATAGAAGATCGAGGATAATTTGAGGAGTATGCAATAATTTCGTAGGAATCACCAAAAACAAAGTTTTTGTTTCGTTTGTCGGTTCTTAATACCAGTTTAACTGCATTTCATCTCTAGAAATGTTATTTAAACCTCAATTTCATATGGTATCTCCTTCTCTAGACCACTGTGTTTCGGTGGAAAACCCCCGCTGTTTTCCGTTAGATTTCCCGGGCATTACATTATTCACCATTATTCCTCGCAAACGGTAAACCACAGAGAACGCTGCGCAGAGATGCAGGGGAGCTGGAGTGGCGAGAGAAAAATGACTGCCTGGAGCCGGAATTTATTGCACCACGAAGCAATGCCTCACAACTGGACTCGAGGTGGTGGTGCCGGTGGACCACATTGAATTTTCATTATAGTGATGTTCAATGAAAATTGGCCACCAAATGTTGAAGGCATTTCGCGCATCATTTTTCTTCCCGCGCACGAAAATATCTTCGCTGACCTTCGCTGACACTCATTAACCGGCTCCTTAATACTCCTGGGAAAGACCTACACGGAAAAAAGAAAAGAAAGCGACACCAACCCAAAGCCAGGACGAAAACCACAAAGTCAATATGTTAATCCCATCGCCTTTTCTTTTTCTCCTCTCGTTCCGTTTTGCGCTGGTCAGCCTCCGGTTTAGGTTCTGCTACCCCGTTATCCTGCAGCGTAACAGGATGCGCTAGAGCCACGCTGTTCGGGATTAGCAACCGGGAAATGCCCAGCCTCGGCGATCACCCCGGGACGATCCGCTCATTACGCCCGGGGACCAATCAGGAAACACCCCCTGGGACCATGCCTAATCCAAAACCCGCAACTCCGTCCTTAATCCCCGTGTTTCGCCAACAAACCAGACGACGTCACCACTCTGACCATCGATTATCGGTCATCCATTTGTTCCGGGTCGTAAAACGATGCTCGACCATCCGGTCACGTCTCACCCGTGGCTTGAAGACGGCGAGTCGTAGGCAGAATGTAAGGAAGTCACGATCTGATGTCAGGACGGATGATTGAATCATTTCGCGAGCCTTACCTGAATACATACCCGGGTAACAAAAGAGTTCATACAACATCACTTCACATCACGTCATACAACATTTAAAATCCCAAAGAAACTGAAATTCCTCAAAGGCTGGTAAAGAAAAATTGTAAAACCACTCGTAAGCTGGAAACAACTTTAACATTAACTTAAAGAAAGCTGCGCTAAGAAATTAAGGCATTTTTGTTATTCTCAAAACCGTCTGTTAAATGTTTAAATTATAAATTGTTATCTCAGGGGTTTTACTTCACGCTCATTATGACAACCGTTGGTCTAACGGACGTTTTATTCTGAAATTTGGAAGTTTTAAATCAGCCGTTGACCGAGGTTGCTCCTGTAAGATGTGCCAAGGTTTAGACAACGCGGCTGCTAGAGGTGAAGCTGTACCAGTCGACCAAGATGGATGTAGTTAAGCTGTGTCAATTTAGAAGCGCCACCTGTTGGCGGCCCCTATGTACTAGCATAGTGGCGCTCCCTGCGATGGTGCATGCAAACTAATCCTGCTAAGATTTTATTTGAAATTGAAATTGGCAGTTTAAATCTCTACATTAACGGCATGTTAAATCCAACATTTAAAGTTACATCATCATTTAAAAATGGATCAGAATCATTTTTCAGGATCAGAAAAGCAAAAACCTGCTCCAGAAGATTCGTGCAATGTTACTATTTATGCAACAATAACAACTTGCCTATTGACTATGATTAAGGATGCGTGGCGAACGAAGAAATATCGTTTGTGCGATTACAAAATGAGTCACGCTTGCTAGAATTTGTATAGCAATTATTGGAAATCTCTGTCAAAGCAAAATATATATTTTATGAAAATTAATTACCAACTTAGTTTGCCAAATAATTTCAATTGCACTGCGATATCAAATCCGGTCCAGTCATCAGGTAAACCAGAGTTCCCATGCGGTTTGCCGCGTCGTTGGAACGAGGATCTATCTTCTAAACGCTTTCTCCTTGTTTGGCCTTAACAAATAAACATAAAACGTACCAAAATCTAACCACTTCAGCACTGCCACTTTTCATTCTCGTCTGAAGGATCATTCACTCAGTGCGTTTTTTTTTTCAATTGCTTCAGAGCGGTTTTCTAAAGAGCTATATTTAAAATTATGAATGCCTTTAGAAACCGACAAATTTCCGTTCAAATTGTTCGTCAAGCATGTCATATAACAATTTTTGTTTTCACATACCATTCACTCTTATAAGAGTGAATGATTTATGGAGCAACTAACGCAAACTGAAATAATTTTTGATAAATTATCCCAATTTCACTACCGATAAGAGATGAACTGTGATATGTTAGTGTCTTGTAACATAATTTTTTTCTGTCCGTTCTCCAACATCGTTCGCCACAGGAAAACAAAATATATGCCACCGTGTTTTGTTTTATTCTATATTTTCATATTCATTATTGTATCAAATTATGTCAGACTATCAAACTAGATTTCACAAGGCAAAAGTTCAGCCACCTCAGGTTCGTTTGTCTTCAGTGTTGTTCTCTCGTTCTTCTCCTCTCCATTTGTAATTTGTGGTTCTCTTTCGACCCGTTTCCGACGATCGACGATCGGACGGTCAAACATGGCAGTCCAAAATGGCCGTCGCAGGTGTGCTCGGGGATTGGTCAGTCAGGTTCGGACGCCATCGCGATCAGTAGGGTGCGGCAAGGTTCAGGTGATTCCCGTGATGGTGATGATGATGATGCAGATGCCCATGCGAATGGTGCGTGTGTGCAGGATGGTGGTGGTGTGTCTGCGACAGGTGTGGCAGGTGATGATGGTGATGATGATTGTTAAGGTTGTGCTGGTTCGGTTGGTGGTTCAGCTGACCGGAGGTCGGCGAAGATCCACTGCTGGACGACGGTGTGCCATTGTTCGATTGAAGCATCGGGTGCACTCCACCACCGACGTTGTAGGCATTGTTGTTGGGCGCCTTGCAGTCCATCGATGACGCCTCGGTTTCTCCACCGCCGACGATCGAGGACGTTTCGTTGCTTCCCGATGTGGACGCCGTACCACCTCCCGGGCTGCCGATTAACATCGAAGCAAGCGACGGTGAACTTCCGGCGGCAGTCACGGATGAAGGGGTGCCAGGTGTGGTCGAACCGGCGGACGAGGTAGTCGGTGCCATTTGCGCCAGCGACGCCATCTTTAAACCTGTTTCAAAAGGTAAACGAAAGTGAGTAAGAAAAGTAGACAGGTAATTAATTTTCAGCAGGTATTTCGAGTAGCATATTTTTGACAATCTACTTTTCACTTCCTTAGTCAAAATTTACAAAGAGCTAATGTTTAATGTAGTTTATTTTTCCTCGAACAATCAACAAGTTGCTTAGAATTCCATTTAGAATCGATTCCTCACTGCCTTCAAAGGCTCGTTAGCACTTGTCAGTCACACTCGCTTCCGTCCGTGCCCTTCAACATCTTTCGATTCCCGAATTTATGTCACATGCGCGTTTTTGTGTGTGTGTACCGCAACCTTTCAGACTCAGTTTTTTTCCCTCTCGATCGTTCTTCTTCGGATCTTTTCCATCGAAAACGTATCGATAGCAGCGAACATATCGACGTCAGCGTTAATGGTGCGCACCATTCCGAAACACTTGCCATCCAACTGCGTCCATACGTTCCCGTCTCGATTTCCCCAACCCCTAGCCACCCCCTGCATGGACCATAAATCAACGAATCTTAATCGCTGCTAAAACGATACTTTCAACAGTTCTTAACCCGTACAGTTACTCCCCCTGTGGTGCCACTCCTCAGCAGACAAATCTTTCCACACGTGACACACGATCACGATCGTCCGTTCGAAGGCCGGGCCAGCTTGGCGTACGGTTCGATCGGGGTGTATTTTTTTTCTCTTCTCTATTCTCAAGTGGCCAATTTGTAGCCCGTCGCACCAACAACCACCCGGAGCGGTTATGAACGAGCGACAGGGATATTAATTGTTTCCTGGCCTTTTTCTGCCGATCCGGCAGTTTTCGTTGCGTCGCGAACTGCGATTTGGTTTTCGGGCGAATTTTTACAACGTCACTAGCTACAAAAAATGTCCAGAGTTTCTTTTTTCTTTATTCCTACAACATCAACATAAAAGCATGCTCCATCGGAATAAGTTTTAGTTTAGTTTCCGGTGTTTCCAACTGCGTGCTCATACCAGATGAAACGTAAGAGAAACTCTTTCCCGCTCGGGTGTCAAATATTTGCAAAGGCTTCTCTTTAAATGAAGCAAGAATTTAAAAATTCATCTTTCTCTTCCCACCTCCTACGGCCCTTTTTTTTAAACATAAACGAAAAATCACGTGCCTAAGCATTAGTCAGTTCGTGGCGGCTCCGGGGTGGGCTTAGAAAAATGTAGAATAATCTGTGCGGAAACAGCAGACAGAAATTGTTTAACTTTGGAAAAGTTCCAATTAAAAAAAAAAGGTAATGAATCTCAAAATTTGTCTGGTTTAGTGACGATCATGTATTCTGATTATAACGATGATTAATTTAGACAAAAACGAAAAACAAATGCACCCATTTAATCGTAAACTCTGATAAACGGCAAATCAAAAATTAAAAATATAATTAAAAATAACCAGTTAAAACGATCTGTGCATTAAAGAAAATGTTTACCTATTGAATAGCTTCAAATTTAAAAACAAGGATCATGAATTTAGCTTGGGTAAGTGATGATCGTTTGTTCCGATTATTACGATAATTTATTTAGAGGAAAACAATTAACAAATGCATCCAATAAATAGTAAATTAACGCTAGACGGCAAATTGAACGATTAAATAAACAAATCGGTATCCTATTCCACCTAATTTTTCATTTTTATTACTTCCGTTGATTTAAAAAACTTCTTATTTTAGGCCAGAATAAAACCTATTCTACAAGTGTCTTTAGAAGTAGATTTAATTTTAGGAATCAGAATGTATAGCCAATTTCTTATAATAAATTGACTATCAAAGAAATAGCATGAAGCAAACTCTTGTAGTTTTATTTTTGTTACAAAAATCTCATCATAAATAAAATTTAAAAAACATCTTGCGCCCACCGAAACACTCACCTGCATCGAGTCCGTAGGGCGTTCCGGTCGCAGTGGTAAAGGTGTAGCCCCCGTACTCCAGCACCGTCCCCTGCGCCTGATGCTCAGGAGATCCCGGGGTTTGCAGCGATGCATCGTGCAGCGACGTGTGGGTGATCTTCGAGTACTGGCTCATGCTATCGGCGGCCGGATAGTGCCACGACGAGGCGGACGCCGGTTCCGTGTAGCCCCCGCTGCCTTGCACTACTCCCCCCGCCACACCGCTGGCTCCCGCGGACGCTCCCATCACCGCCGACGGAGGCGGAATGCTGGCGTAGTCGGCGTAACCTCCGTACGGCTGCGAAAGATAACCGCCCGACAGCTCCGTGATCTCGTAGCCAGTGTTTCCGGCCGGGTAGAAGGCACTCCCCGCTCCGTACCCCTTCAGCTGCTGCTTCCGGCGGAATCCGCGCGGACGCCGCCGTAGACTGCCCTCGTCCTCGAACATGTACTCCGCCGACGCGTCGATCGTCCAGTAGTGGCCCTTGCCCGGCTTGCCGCACTCCTTCGGCAGCTTCTTGAAGCACTCGTTCAGGCTGAGGTTGTGCCGGACGGAGTTCTTCCAACCGTTGTACTCGCCGTTGAAGAATTCGTACCTTAACGAGGGGAACAAAATGAGAAAAATTAGAAATCTTCAGACCTATGTTTGCTTAATCGCAAAACAAACATGAAACGGTGAAGATAGCAAAACAAAAACAAAAACAAAACAAACAACGTTATGGTCATAAAAAGATGGCAACTGTTCACTTTTCCCACGCCTCCAACGAAGGACCACCCTGACGAAGCCCACACGGTCGTGCATTGCATTCCGCACCAATAAAATGTAAAAGAGGCGCCCGCCAACACTCTTTATAACTTCTTCGCGCAGCAGAAGATGCCCTGTCCAGACGGAGCAGCTCCGGGCGAAAATAGAAATTCCCAGCCGAACGCACTTCCATTTGCAACAATCATCTGTCGAACACGGTGATACAGTCGTCAGAATGATGTCATAAGTGAGGAGAAAAGGAATAAATTTCTCCGATTAAAAGAGGTTTTGATTCAAATTTAGTCTCTAACGGTGTATCTTCAGCAAAAGATAAAATAGATTCACCTAAATTAAACTAACTAATAATCAAACACGAACGTTTAGAGAATCTCACATAATTTTACTACAAAACACAAAATATAAACTACCTTAAAATTTACTTTCTTTTTAAAATAAAATAACAATTGCTAAGGTTTTAAGGGACAGTCTTAATACTATTGATAAAGAATCCAACAGTAGAGAGGAGTAAGTACATTTTATAAAATACTACAAAGATCAATAATGTTCAGCAATGAAAATATAGTTGATCCACAATATCAGATGCAATGTATAAAGAAAAGTAAACCTTAGATATAGAATGCAATTTTTATCAAAGCAAAATAAGATAAAAATAATTTGAAAAACTATTGAGAACAAATCATAACAACGTAAAATTAATTTATAGTGAACCTTTAAAGCAACAAATAGAATATCCAAAAGTATCTAGGATAAGTGCTCCTATAGCGGTGCTAGTACCAATAATGGGTGGCGTGGAATAAAATTTGTCTGTGTGTTAAATATTATTTGATCTATTACGGAGTGTTCAAAAGATAATCCTTGCCACTCCGTAATATTTTAAGGCTCCAAAATTCATAATTTCCAAACAGGGTGTACTAAACCGGATCTGGATTCCTTAAGAATTTATCAGGAGTGCTATGATTTCCTTAAGGCTATAAATCACCGCAAAAACATTGGTCTATAACCAAGATAATGCATTGGTCTATGAGAAATTTAGCCGTTCTGTTTGAAATATGCTTCAAAAATAAATTACAGTCAAAATGAATACAGCATTTTCCAAGTTTTCCAAGTACTACCACCACTATAGGAACCATACCATCATTAGAGGAACAACCGGCTAGGAAGAAATTAACGCTTTTTTGTGTATTTTTCAGGATAAACGGTGAACATGGATACTTTTCAGAAGAACAGTGGTGTTTCGATCATAATTGGTATAAACATGTAAAATATTCTGTTATGAACACTTAAAAATTGCATCGTATTGTTAGTAAGAATACTAAGTGCGCCACTATAGATACAGTTACCCTAGTTTGATCCGAGTAATAAGCTCTTAATATTTTTCGAATAATGGATTTAGAATTTAGAATGTAAAGTATATCCTGTAGTGAAAAAGTTCTACAGAGAGAATCAATTTGGGTTACAAAATTGGAAGCGCCCTTTGTCTTCCAGCACTATTTTCACTGTCAATTTTTGTTAGTACATCCAAATAGTACTGTTTGGAAAAATCCCTAATCCTTTCAAACTCACTTCGATTGCAGATACTTGTAGATTTCGCTCAATGTCCGGCGTCGATGCGGCGAGTCCTTGATCGCCATCACGATCATGTTGATGTAGCTGAGCTGCGGCTTCTCCTGCCGTCGGCCACCGGTCGGTTTCTTCTGCCCGTCGGTGGTCGAACTTCCGCCGGACCCTCCGTTCCCCGTCGTGCTGCTGAGCTGCTGCTCTCCGCCGCCAGCATTCGTGGCGTTTTTCCGCCCATGCGAGGATCCACCGCCTGCTCCACCGATCGGAGGTGAGATGGAAACCGAACCCGGCGAACCGATGTGCGAAATCGGTGAGGCCGAGGTGGACTTGGTCAGG
>KE525275.1:1749569-1763000 GCA_000441895.2 Anopheles sinensis | reverse complement strand
CAATCGCGAAGAAGATTTCGGAGTGTTTATTTTCTTGATTCTGATACAATCCTTCCCCACGAAGCGGAGTACGAGTAGTGGGCACCACGACGTTCACTCGCCCTTTACATCGTCCCCATAGGAGAAGGTATTGTTTTTTCGGTGCTAGTTTTTTTTTGTTTAACGTCATTACCACCGAGATGTTTTTGAAACAATAAATACACTACCCTTTCTTGAGCGTCTCGTCTGCGTTGCTTGCACTCCGGTATTCGTGCACGCAATGCACATGCACAAGAGCTGCATCAGCAAAACATACGAGTCGAAGGGAAGGGAACGATAAAGAAGTTCGTTACTTTTCGGCCACGATCGACCGAAAGGCGATTGTGTTGTGGGTTCTTTTTATTACTTCTCCCTTCTAAACCCGGCCGGAGTATGGAACGACCCGTCCGCATGTAAAAGATCGACCTCGCTGGCTGGATAATAAATAAATGTGTTTTCATTTCCGGAAACGATTCAACCTCGTGCAGACCTCCACGACAGCATGTGCCTGAGGTTGAGAGTTTGTCCTAACGTTCTACCTTTATTTCGTTGGGCTCGCACTATTCATGGGATAGCTGTTTGGCTGAATAAGAAAGTTTGCTGCTTAATACCAAGTAGATTATTAAAAATGTTTGCAAATGGCAACGTTCCATTTGGAAAAGATTTTCACTCAAATAATTTAACCACTCCATAAGCTTGTTTTCATTGATTTGCTGGTTTATGGATTCACCATTGTCTGGTCAACAAAAAACACTGCTTGATTTTAAATAATTATCAATAATTGTACTTTTTTAACTTCGGTAAAATGTTACGATTTAAACGTAACGGCATATTCAAAATCTTTATTTGCCAAAGCCACAGTATATTTCAACGTTAAATATTTGTGGTGGCTAGAGATGGTAACACCAAATCTTTCGATTCAAATCCGCTCTGAGATCCGGATCTTAGAATCCGAACCCTAACCGCTCATATCATGCGTTCGGGCACTTCACGCCGAATCTGCAATAGCTCATTGATTTACTAGATTTTATTCAAGGCGAGTACCATTTCTCTTGTTTTCTACAACAAAGGTTTCAAACTAGGTTTGATTATTTGTTCGCACTTTCAGCGTTATTGCGAAACATGTTTGATGTTATGATGGATGATGTAATGTTTAAGAAGCTAGATTGCTCAGGAAGTAAGTAAAGAACGAAGTACTTTGCGTCCATTATCAAGCATGTTACATTATATATCAAATGATTCAACTTGTCTATGTAATCTATGTACAATCTATCCTCGACAAAATCGTTATGTTTTCTCGTTCTGTCTAACCGACAACTGTTAACTTCAAAATGAGAAAGCATGACGATTTTCTCAGCCGTGTATCCATCCATCGTTCGGTTGGAGTAAACTGAAATCAATCTCATTGTCTCTACATCGACTCGTTATGTATGTATCATATCGATTCCCAATAAAATCAAATATTTTGCGAAGCCTAAACGAATCAAATCTGATTCGAATCCTAAACGAATCAAATCTGATTCGTATCCGTCAAATGGAATTCGAAGCCTTCATATCCCGTCAATGGTTCGAATTTTCGGATCTTCTGAATCCCGATTCTGCCAACACTAAAAAGCAGGTCGGAATTTTCGAGCAGTTCAACTGCGAGTCGCGCGTCGTCGTCGTCGTGATCCAGACATTTTTTAGGATCTATTCATTTGCGCTGCTGTCAGCGGGCTTGTGGAATGTATTTTTGATGTGAATTATCAGTTTCGTTACGTGCCGCGTGTGATCGACAAAGCGCTAGGCAGCGCATTCCGGTTGGAGGTAGCACCGTGCAGGTTGTGCTTCATTCGCTCGAGAAAAGCAGCAGCAGAAAAACAACACCACGATCCAGTGCGACGCGGCGTCCCCTGGAAAAGTCGGACGCGAAGAACGCCCTTCATTTTCACCAGCCGTTCCAGTGCAACAAGTGGCCGTCGACGAGCTAGTTTTCCGTCCCCGCGGGAGCTGCGGTTTTCCACGCGTTGTGTTATTCATTTTTGGTGACGAAACGAGCGTCGAACGAAAGAAAGAAAGTGTGCAGTGGGAAACGGAAAAAGCGTAAAGCAGCATCATCCAAACGGTCGTTTCTTCGGCAGTGGTGGTGGTGACGGTGAAGGGAGAAAGAAAAAGTGCTGAATTTTGGTAGCCGTTTTCCATCAGAAGAAAAAAGAAAAAGTGAAATCATTGCAATAGCGGTGCGGGTGGTGCGAGTGTGTTTTTCGCGTTTTTTCCATTTGTGTCCCACACCGTGCGCGGGGTAATGTGTGGCAGCGCGCTGGTGTAGAAGATCCGCTGCTGGGAAAGTGGATTCCTCTTCCTCCGACACGAGAGCAGAGCAGAGTGACGAAGTGAAGTGAAAAGGCGAAAAGCGCGACCGAACAGCACGGGGCAGCCATTCAAATCAACTCAAAATGGGCTGTGCCGTCAGCAGAGATAAGGAAGCCATCGAGCGGTCGAAGAATATTGACCGTGCGTTGCGTGCCGACGGTGAACGGGCGGCTAGCGAGGTGAAGCTGCTGCTGCTAGGTAAATTATGACCGGAATATATCATAAGCAGAATCTCGTGCATTGTTGTCGGCTTCCACAGTTTTCCTGGAGAAATGAAGCGTTTGATCATCAGAATCCGCTAACCCGCTAACCGGTTCGATGACCTTGACCGCAGCAAACACAAACGTTCGAATCGGTTATAACCGTTTGTGCGAGGGGAAGAAGGGAGAGTTCGGAAAAGAAATTCGAACATGACGACACGCACGTTCAAGATGTTTAAATGGCAGGTTGCAGGATGGTGACGTTTTAATTGATAATGAAAATTTAAAAAACATGATCCTATTAAAAACCATCAGTAAGGAGAGAGTACACAATTTAGCAAACATTGAACTTGGTTTAAAGAAAATCCATAGCCTATCATCGAACTTAAACAATCCGTTTTCAGCATTTTTGTTGGATGTATCCCAACTTCTGGAGGTTCTCTCCTGCATATGACGCAAGTAAACAATGTAAACAATTAAAAGCAACGAACAAGAAGAGAAACCCCGTTCAGGCATAAATCTCAGGCAAACCAATTGGCTGCCCACTTTTCCCCCAAAACTTCAATAGCAGACATTTCGACAAACATTACGTCCAACAAAAATGGTTGTAGGTACCCCATTTGTTTTTTTCCGTTTCCCTGCCGATTGGCCCTCCCGCTCGGGACCGGTGTGTTTACATAAACTACTGGACGGAAATAGCAGCAGTTAGTCTCGATCGTAAAAAGAAAATACTCTCATTACGCGCGCAGGGGGGGAGAAGCGTTCCAATTTTCCGACCGTCCCGGCAGCTTCTACGATTGAACGCAGCCTACTGGGTTTGACGATTCCAGTAAATCCCATCGCAAGAAACGCTCGTTTCACTTAATCCGATCCCGGTCCTCACGGGGAGCACAATCGATCCGATTGTACGCGAATCGCACGAAAAGCGTTTGCAAATGAAGCATCATGTGGATCATGTCGCCACGGTGGTCGTAGAACGAACATAAGAACGACGTGTTGCACCCATTTGGATGTCCTTCAGATGGCGGCCACTTTTAATTCTGGAGCGAAGTGAAGATGATTAATGCTACCGATAAATACCACTGCCAACAAATTCTCCTCGAGCAGCAGTATGAGTAATGGGCAACCGTTGGTAAAACACGCAAAGTTTCCTCCGTAGATGATCTTGGTAGTGGTGCCATATGGGATGGAGAAAAAAAAGGGGATGATGCTGGAAGATGATAATTGCAAACAAGAGCAAAGGGAGGGAAAAAAAACGGGGAACCGGATAGAATTCGCGTGGGCCACCAATCACCCAAATGAATTGCGCCCATTATTTGCCCCGGACGCGTGTGGCGTGTGCATGTTCCATAATTCCGGGAAAGAAAGAAAACTTACTTCATCTTCTTCCCACTCCCGCCCAGCGGATGTAAAGAAGCAGCTTCTGAACACAAGAAAAAAGATCACCCCTGGTCAAGGCAATGTAGAGGGTGGGCGCAAAAACCTGAAACTTCCGAAACGGCTTCCCTTTTTTGTGCCCCACCAGGGAAGACGGGACGGCGGGGCGATTTCGAAATCTTCGTTTTTTTTCGCGGTCCGGTCGGTCGGAGAAGCAAAAGGAAGTTGGGAAAAAGCCACCCGGTGTGAACGCACATTAGGGCAACAAGAAAAAAAACACAAATACAGAAAACATACTGACCGACAATATGATGAAATCTTCCGGCGGCGAATCAGGGCGAGATCGATCCAGAACGACGACTTGTGCTGCAAAGAAGCCGATCGTTGCGATCCGATCTTCGCAAGCATTTAATTTCTTTTTGAACATCGGTAAAAAAGAAACATCTGAACTGTCGGATTTATGTAGGCGAAAGGAAAACTCACCGGCAAAAGTGAACGGGATTTCAACAAACAAAAACTAACACTTTTCCGGAAGGCCTGAAGGTGATCGTCCACCGTGGGTGAAAAAAGGGGGAGTATAACAACATGCGATCTATTTCGGGATTCGCTCAATTCATTCGGCGATGGATTTGTTGTTGATCGAATAACTTCTCAATCAGCAAGTGCAGACTTTTGCTTATTTCTCAGCTGCTGCCTGCAATGCGCTGTGGGGAAAGCAGCGAACCAGCTGGAAAGATGGTGCCAAAATATTATCCCACCCCGTCCGATGAGGTAGGCTTTGCAGGAGAAGATCGATGGGTTGGGAACGCTGAACGTTCTGGAAAATTCCCTCTAGCCGCCATTTGCCCTACGAGTAGGAACCAGAAAAGGCAACAGCTATTGATTGCCACATAAGGATCGAAGGAAGAGTCTTCGCTGAGAACTAGTCTGACAACTCTCGCTATTGCTTTTTTGCTTTTGTATGGAATAACCTTTCGATGCCTACATTGCGAAAACCACTCATTTTGTACTATTTAATTTAAATAATCTAGATCACTGTAGAGTGAAGCTCGCCGGGTCGAATTTTAACCGGGCTCTTTATGTCCACATTGGTGGTCATAAAACCACACCCATTCATTCATGGGTTGACTGCATCCAGATGCAGATGCCCGGCAAACCGAGAAGAGTCGAGAAGTGTTTATTCGATTAAAAACTTGGCTCATTTACTCCCCGTTGCCGCGAGTAATCTCCCAGCGGAGTAAAAATGGCGTGTTCCCTTTCCCCGATCGAAGCTAACGGTGTAATCAAACGGTCGTCTGCTTGCACTTCTGCAATAGTTCTATCGCTTGAGAGTGGGAATGACCACTCCAAGTGGCGTGTCGAGGCTCACGAGCCGGGCGGATGTTGGTGGCGCCTCCAAGCTCCCAAGCTCCGTCTATTTGATGACGCGCAAGATGAATCAGCTTCTGCGAAGTGGGGGAGATTCAGAAGATCATACACTACACGGTCCTCCATATATTCGCGAAGAACTGTGTTCGAGGATGGGTGTGGAGACCCACCCCGGTCGCTAATTGTTGAGCAAATAAAGAGGAAAACTACATTTCATTCATAAAACCGCCCGGCAAAAGGGGTCGTAACGGCTGCCACCAATTAGCATGACTAATTCGCATGTCTTTGGGAAGCGTGCCTTACGCGGGTGAGGCTTTTTAGAGCCTCCGGACACAAAGGAATTCGTGTGTAAGGTGGTTTGTTATCTTTTCCGAGATGTAAAGATGCTACATGTCAGAGGACGGGGGGACATTTTTCTCTTTAATTTAGCAGCTCGGAATGTGTCATTGATTTTTATTACTTAAGACATCACCCTCGGTAAGAATGAATGCCGATGCAAGATTGAATTGTCAAGGGTTTTTTAAAAAATACGTAGAATTGCTGTTCAGGTTTTGACCTTGCGTATTTTTCCCACCCATAAAATTACGTGATCAGTTCGCTGCTTTTCTTGGCGTCATCGCGTTAACCAGTTCCCCCTGCCCGTGACTGCCAACTCCTATCGCACGTCAAACCGTCGATCAATCAGCTCTCGGGCTCAATAATCGTTAAACAAAAATCAACGCTAGAAAAACACTCGACCGGGCGACGACCATTCCAGAAAAGGCCTCAACTCCTCCAGGGCCTGTGCGCGCGTTCTCTGTATGTTGACAAACTCGGGCACGTTTTCCGTTTCTCCCCCCCCGGCTGGGAAAAGGGGTTGTAAAAGCGCCCCCTTTACAACCCCTTTGTAAAAGCGGGGGACGGTTTGTACTCAATTAACCTACAATACGACCGAACAGACTTTTAATTGAGCATATGCACGTACACACACACCTACACTTTCGGGGACCTCTTGGACAGTGGTGACCCCCGGAGGGCACACACGGTTCTAATTTAGACAAATTGAATCACTAACCAACACCTCGCTTTCCAGCGTCGATCGGCGTGTGACAGCGATCAACAAATGGACATTCGATTTTTGCTGTCCAGAACATTTGGAAAACGAGCGAATGCTTGTATAAAGCTTCATCGGCTTTTCTTTAGACTATGATGCGTTACATAAAGAAACCCCTTTGCTTCGTTTTCTTTGCTTAGCCGAACAATTTTCCCCTAGGTATGACGTGAAAACGCACACAATCTCTGTCATATAACGGCGTTGTTCGGTTTTTCCCTATATTATCGTCACATTCTCGTGCCGATGTCACATTAAATGACATCATCATCGTCGACGCGATAATCGTATCACACAAGTTGCCTTCGAGGGGTGAGTCGCCGGTGGCCTCCACCACTTTATTCCCCGCACCACCAAGATTGTGCCATTAAATGCGACCTCGCCGTTTCTTGATACCACCACGCAACCCCTTGGAAACTCTAGGAACGGAAAAAACACTCCCAGAGCCGCCGTGGGCTCCGTAATTGGGACATTTGTTGTTAAATGTATTGCGCGGTCAAGAATAAAATATTTCATTTTGCACAGTCATAACAACGATTTTAATTGAATGCAGTGGTTGTGGAACGAGCGAAATTGTTTTACTTTCAATATTCTCATTACAAAACTCGGTTATCACTAGTGGTAGAGTGGGGCTATAGAATAGACAACAAAAGTTATCAGTTAATAAATTTAAATACCGCTTCGCTACCAGTCTTTCTTAAACGATTTGAAACGGCGAGTTTGTGGCATTGAGTCACACGAAGCAAGCAACATTGAACGGTGTGTGCAAACAAGGCTACGTTTGCGAACTTATCTTCGATGTTTTTTTTTTTTCGTTATGACCCTTCGCTGATCCGATAACGATAACAAATATCTATGTTTCCTCAAGTGTTTCGAAGCGTTAGCCTGGCGTTCTGCAAGGTATAAGGAGAAAAGTGATGTCATTGGCGCATTTTATGCGTGACTTCCATACAATTGCTCATTGCATTCACAGGTATAAAAAATTGACTTTTCCTTCGTATTCTTCGTAGTTTGAAAACTTAAAATAATTACCTACCGCTCATTACTCTAAGCATTATAACACGCTCATCAAACGGTAGGATCTCTTTATTCTTGCAAAAATCGAACACTCCAAAAAGCTTCTATTGATCGAGCATGTACAGTTTAATCGTCCATCCCTCGGTTACCCAATGGGGGCATTTTCTTTGCAATTCCGCATAGAAACAAACATTTTCAAACAAAACGGAATGGCGTGACGAGCCGAAATTGAAACACCAGCCTCAGCTATGCTCGTCCATTCCAGCCAGCCAAAAGATCATTACTTAATGTCGAATGAATTACTTTCGCTTTTCCCTCGACGAGGGGCCCTATACATATAATTTCCCAAATGGTTCCCGGCACATACACGCCATTATGTGTACACGACACGACCATCGTTGACCATCGAAATATGTTTGGCGCGTCTCGGCGTATGTTGTGCAAACCGAATTGCACTACTGCTCCCTTTTTTTGCCACGTGTTTACTCAAACGCGTGCACAGAAGAAAGGTGTCAGGATGAGCAAAGGGTTTTTGTTTTACACGGGCATGATCGCAAACGTTTCCATCTGGTAAATCTGGGGAAAAGGAAACATTGCATTTTGGTTTTTGTTTTAGAGCGAAGTCAGTTTGACCGTTGATTTTCGTGAGATGAAACATGTGTAGACTTCCACCGGATGATCTATTTTTTCATATGCTTCTGCTTTCTTTTCCGACTTCCGATGATACTACGAACCCATTGATGTATGTTTGCCAACACGCGAAGAAAAGGTGCACTACTATTCGGTAAATTTCGGAAAATTATGAAGGCACCAGATCGAGTGATCGATGGAAGGCGTCTTTTTCTCCTACACATGTTTCCGTGATACTCACTGATGTCTGAAATGAAGCTGCCTCCATTCTGGTAGTTGAGATCGACAACTGATGAAAGACATCAACACAAGTTGGAATAGATAAGGGAAAACGGTCGATTTTCCGTATCACATTCGATGAACTCTGTGGTCGAAGAGAGAAACAAATAAACAGATAAAACAACCAATGTCGAAAATGTGTGAACCGTTGATGGAAACACACTGATAACCGATATTGACCCGTCGTAGACAGTCATTCGGGGTTGCTGTTTGACGTTGATTTTGATTATCTGATGCCAGATATCGATGGTCGACTTGGGGAAAAGTTGCTTATCTGTGTCAAATAATTCACCGGGCGTTGTTACTGTTCGTTAGCCAGGCAAGCAGCCTCTTACTTTACTACTCAGCAAAACGTTCCGTTCCACAAGAGTGATTACAAAACTAAAACTTTTAACAGGCCGATTAGCATCTCTTGTGTGCTTTTGTCAAGTTTGATCGTTTGTATATTTTAATCTACATTACGTACACACACACGCAACCCCTATCCAATTTTGGTGATATATTCGTCCAAATTTAGCGATATTAATCACCCCCTTTGACTGACAAGGAATAAGTCTTGGGGTAAAACCAACACTTAATCACTCACTCTCTCTCAAAGGAGAAGAAAAGTGTTTGCCATCGACACGATACCTTTTCCGTTATCTTATTAGGCCAGTCATTCTGCGTACTTGAAGCTGATAGAACCGATAGAAATACTCCCCCGTATGAAGGGGTGTAGAAAGGTAGTAAGGATGGCCATAATGACCTTTGCCTACAATGGAACATTAGCAGCTGCTTTATGCCACTGAATTTAGACAGCGGAAGGCACGTCGACTAAGGCCAAAAAATACTTATGTTATACGTATTGGCAATAGATCGTTTTAGGTGATTCTTTCGTTTGTTTACTTCTTGTGGTTCAAATTTCTTAGCTCACACCTCACGTACATTTCGTTTGCGATGGACATAAATTTAGCTTTCCTCAAAAAAATAAGAAAGCTTTTGAAAATGTTTGTTCGATAAAATGGTTAAATTCAAGAAAGTTATTTTTAGCAAGAAGGCATCTCGAGATAATGTATCGAACTTAGTGTCTTCTTTGAAGGATCTTTTGCATCACGAATCCCATTTGGTGGAATAATTTTGATAATTTTATCACTCAGCTAGGCACATTTCTTATATAGTTTTTGGTTGTGGGAAATAATTAATATTGCGAAATTAATTTTCCTTAGCCCAGGTCTTATATTGATCATGTAACTCAATTGACAACTAGAACAGATCTCTGGATTTGATGGCGCATACCGGGCGGACGAGTCCTTGGACTTCACTTGCACCCGCTGTCAATTACTCGGAGGTTGAACAAGATGAAACAACCTAGAAGAAGAATGTAGCTCAATCCGATCGTTCATTCTTTCTCCCATCTCGCCAACTTAACAGCAAGAAACACATGATTCATCAGTTTCTCGACTGGTTGAGAAGAGGAAAAAAAGGAAGGTCCGACACCGCGCCAATCTTACGCGATTGACCAGAGCGTCGCCTTTTGACACACAGGGAGATCAAATTTATTCATCTTTACGCGCCGCCGAGGCCGGAGTGAACGCTTCAATTAGTCGCCGACAAGCCCGAGTGTGCTGGAGCAACGAGAACTTTGTTATGAAATGAAAGCCGTTAGCTGCTATCAGTAATTAATCTGCCTTTTACGAATTCACATTTACCTCGCCCTTTTTTCTCTCTCTCACTCTTTTTCTTTGTGTCCACCAAAAAAAACACTAGGTGCCGGTGAATCGGGCAAATCGACGATCGTCAAACAGATGAAAATCATCCACGAAACTGGGTACTCGCAGGAGGAGTGCGAGCAGTACCGGCCGGTCGTGTACAGCAACACCATACAGAGCCTGATGGCGATCATCCGCGCGATGGGCCAGCTGCGGATCGACTTTGCCGACCCGAGCAAGACCGATATCGCCCGGCAGTTCTTCACGTACGCGTCCGCCACCGAGGAGGGCGAGCTGACGCCCGAGCTCGTCTCGCTGATGAAGAAGCTCTGGACCGACCCGGGCGTCCAGCTGTGCTTCTCCCGGTCGCGCGAGTACCAGCTGAACGACTCGGCCGCCTACTACCTGAACTCGCTCGACCGCATCTCCCAGCCGCACTACATCCCGACGCAGCAGGACGTGCTCCGGACGCGCGTCAAGACTACCGGCATCGTCGAGACGCACTTTAGCTTTAAGTCCATACATTTCAAGTACGTGCACATTTTTAAAACCTTACGGACGGACGATTTAATTAACAAAACAGAGGGTAGGAGGTTAATGACAAACTTAGGCTCTAAGACGATCGGTAAAGACGAAAAAATATTGATTAAACTTCAATCCATTGAACGACACATTATCGAACTTGAAAGACCCGACTAAAAGAAACCTTATCGTTGCTTATTGACATGTTCCTTATCTCTCACTCTATTGCTCTGATAGAATGTTTGATGTTGGAGGCCAGCGATCGGAGCGTAAGAAGTGGATCCACTGCTTCGAAGGTGTCACGGCGATCATCTTCTGTGTCGCCCTTTCCGGTAGGTTGAGAAATATTACAAAATACTTCTTTGGATTGTTTATTTACACTCCTTTCCCACTCCCCACCCCTCCCAGGATACGATCTGGTGTTGGCCGAAGATGAGGAGATGAACCGCATGATCGAATCGATGAAGCTGTTCGACTCGATATGCAACTCGAAGTGGTTCGTGGAAACGTCCATCATTCTGTTCCTGAACAAGAAGGACCTGTTCGAGGAGAAGATCGTCCGATCGCCGTTGACGATCTGTTTCACCGAGTACGCCGGTAGGATATTGAAACGAGTGTCCGTTTAGTAGTGGTAGGAGCTCCTTACTTACCTTGGCTTCCTTTCTTTTCAGGTTCCAACACGTACGAGGAGGCCTCCAGCTACATCCGCATGAAGTTCGAGAACCTGAACAGACGAAAAGATCAGAAAGAAATCTACACCCACCTCACGTGCGCCACCGACACCAGCAACATTCAGTTCGTGTTCGATGCCGTCTCGGATGTGATTATCAAGAACAACCTGAAGGACTGCGGGCTGTTTTAAGGTGTCGAGAGTAGTGGAATGTCTGCATCAAGCTTCCCTTTGCCAAGGATATAAAGCCGTGGCGAAGGTGAAGAAATCAAGGGAGGAAAAAACAGCCCCACAATCGAGGTGGCATATAGCGATGGCAGCTACAAATTGGGTGACCCCACGGGCGCACAAAGTGACAGGCAGACTCGGATGCCCCATCGGACAGATGCCGGACGTTATGCGTGTTATACCTACTTATAATACGTTAGTGCTATTAATTATGTTTAGTTCGACTACTATCATCGTGAACATTCTACGATCCTTCAGTACGCTCTAATTGCTCGGAGGTAATCCATATTGGTAGCTTTTACCCATTTTTTCCACATTTGTGACACTACGAGGTTACACGAAAAGGAATGAAAACTAGCTAGTTTAACCGTTACGCAAAGTAAAACCCCTCTTAAAGCAGTAGCTACCAATATTATTTTCCCCAATGGAAAGGCACAAAAGGGGGTTTGCTAGCGAAGAAGGTGTTCCATTTTCCACAACGTACTTCAGTTGGGAGTACATGGCAGCAACCAACCAACCTCATGGTTGTTGAAATGAAATCACTTAAATTCTCTTCAACGCAACACTTTCCTAGACGTTTCGTTTCCTCCTCATCGTAGCTTTAGGTTAGCTGTAGGTAAACAAAAATAGATTAAGTTAAACAAAAAACAGCCCCGTGTGTGCGCGTGAGAGAGAAAGAGAGAGAGATTGCAAGGATGGTGTGAGGATCGGTTTAGGGAAAAAAGTAGTAAATAAGAAAATGAACGGCTGAGTGCGAGGGTGACAGAGGAAATGAATTTAAAGTATGGAATTGCAAACGGAACGGAGGTTATAGGAGGATGGTTTTTATCCATGCGCGAAGGAGTTACCCGACTTGGTTTCCGGAGGGTTACTTCTCCGAATGGCGAATGGTCTTTAAAAACCAACATGTCCGTAAATTGACGTACCAGCAAAGCTTAACAGCGAAGAAAATTAAGAGCTTTCCAGTAACGAAAACATCCTTCAACAGTACATGGGAAAAAAACCCGCTAAAGAAAACCATAAAACGTACAAACTCTAAAGCAGAGTTAGTTGAGCACAAACAATCTAATGACGATGTTGCTAATTACAAATCTTAAAAAAATCAAACATAAACATCCCACCCTTTCTTGTGCACCATTATGGTCCTTGTACATAAATTGTTGTTTGAGTCAAGGCAATACTTGAAAGGGGGACTGCGGGAGGTTATATTGTTGGTATACCACAAATCAATCATGATCCAAATCAATTATCAAAATTGCATGACAGGGAAAGCATTCAATGGAACATTCAGAAAGTAATTTTATTTCCTAACTAAATTTATAGATCACCCTTTTTTCTTGCGTATGTTTCGGGACTAAATTTTAATCTTGCTATTTATTTACATTCATCGAAAAGCTTTCTTTTCCCTCATGGAGCAACACGACTTTACTTTAATTTTATTTACCATCCTCACGACTAAAAAAGGCACAGCGAGGCAAATATTGCTTCCGAGCGATTCGTAGGTCGTATTTGCTTATAGTTTGGCGGTGCATTTATGATATTTTCGCTTTAAGTCAAACACACATAAACACCACACACACGAACCACGTGTGTGCACACATTATTTACGTGCATGTATTATTGTATACTTGGCCATTCCATCTGAGCAATCTAAGTAGAAAACCCTCCACAGGAGGTATGTGTCCCGCATTTCCTTACTCTATCGTCTATTTGCCTTTTTGGTAGGTGGTGCGCTTCTTGCCTTACGTTGAGATCCCGTCGTTAAAGCCGTTTTCCTTTAGCAACGAAAACATTTGGCGATATTATTGTGTCTGTGGCATGCATAAAAAGGATGCTGCCTTACAGAAAAAAATCATTTTAGCACATTTCGGACAAAAGAACGAGCTAGCAAAGTTACATGTTACACATGATCTTTTAAAAGAAAAATGCTGTTGATTGTTGTTACCCAATGTTTGATTTTGGCAGTGGAAGTAAAACGAACAGGTTGGAAAT
>KE525275.1:1722723-1740479 GCA_000441895.2 Anopheles sinensis | reverse complement strand
TGATTTTATTACGTGGTTCTATAGAAACTGGACACAGTGTATTGTTATGCTGTGCGGACATAGGGGTAGACGGGGTAATACGCACTCCTTAAAGAAAACTCTTGAATTTTCAATTAACTTGGCTAGGGATTGTTGATTTTATCAATTCATTTGGTTCATAAAGGTTCTAACTAGTAACCTGTTAGGGAGTTTTTGCCTTTTTTGCTAAAAAATTTTAGTTTTTTAGTTCATATTACAACATTTGAGTAATCGGATCCCGTACCTTTTCTGAGTGAAGTTTGAAAAATTCCGTTTGGGATACTTTTACACTAAAAGGCACCGTTTGACGCGAGCGCACACCACTTTCTCGTTTTCGCTCAAATCTATTTTATTGTCAATTTGGCTTGACTGTGTAATCCTTTTGAGCGAAAACGAGAAAGTGGTGTGCGCTCGCGTCAAACGGTGCCGCCTTTTGTCTTTGTTTCCCGAGATTTGAATGAAAAATGCCCAAATTTCTACTGACTGTATAGAAACTGGACATTGAAATTGTCACTTGAATACATAAAATCAAATTGAATCTCACCGATTGTGTACTACTGTGTGTTTAATCCATTTTATGGTTTAATATAAATATCCTTCAATTGTAAAAGCTAGCTTTTTTATCATTGGGTAGTTTTTACAATACATTTTCTGATTTTATTACGTGGTTCTATAGAAACTGGACACAGTGTATTGTTATGCTGTGCGGACATAGGGGTAGACGGGGTAATACGCACTCCTTAAAGAAAACTCTTGAATTTTCAATTAACTTGGCTAGGGATTGTTGATTTTATCAATTCATTTGGTTCATAAAGGTTCTAACTAGTAACCTGTTAGGGAGTTTTTGCCTTTTTTGCTAAAAAAGTCATGAATTTTTCATTTTAAAAAAAGTGCGATTTTTGATCGACTACTTCTGGAAAACGCACCTGTCTTGAGGTAAAATGCTCCAAAAGAGGTAATACGCACCAAAACGAAAAGAAAAAAATACAAAAAAAAATGAAGCAAGATGCACTACAAAATTAGAGATACAATGCACTCATCAAATAACCAATTTTGGATCAAAAAGAAAGTTTAAAAATTTCGTCAGAACCGTTATCGGGAAAATTACGAATTACCAGTTCGAACCGGTAAAGTTGGTTGTTTTGCTTTTATTTCGCGTTTCTGTTGATGTAGAGCTATCAAACTGACTAGGTGACCATATTTTAGTTCATTCTTGCAGAGAAATGACTTTTTTCGCGACTAGAACGTGTTTTTCATAAGAAATTGGAAAGGGTGCGTTATGCCTCAGGGGTGCGTATTACCCCGGCCAACCCTACTTTCTTTTTTTTCATAAGACTAATCAATCAAACTATTTTATTTCAAGGCAACTAGATACTTCTGGTCCAGTAACGGAACTCATTGCAATACCTTTGGTGTTGTATATTGAATTTTCGCTTTTGAATATTGTTTTTACTTATCCTTCGTTCCACAATGATATGCTTTTTTCTTTTACCTTTAACATGTTTGACTTACACTATGAGAAAACAGTACTAATTGCCGTCGTGATGCAATATATGTCTGGTGCACATGTCACGTGCGTATAAATAATACATTACTACCTTTCGAGCCTCTCCGATCGATTGAATTACTCTTCCCGCATAGCTGCACCATTGTACAGTTCAGTCGCCATTTCCCGGCAGCGTCGTCGTTGAACCTTCCCGGACGGCGTCATCGGGAGTCGGTCGACAAAATACAGTCCCCCTCGAAGTCGTTTGTAGTCAGCCACCGAATCAGCCAACGCATCCACAATCTCTTGCTCGGAGACGGTCCCGCCAGGTTGCCGGATGGCCAGTGCCACCGGTAGATCATTCCCCGGCACCGGAATACCGGTGACGCACACCATGAGAAGCGATGCGCCCAACAGTCGCATAATGGTTTCCTCCAGCTCGGTGGGCGAAATTTGGTATCCCGCGTACTTAATAATGTCCTTTTTCCGATCGACGACGTAAAATACACCGTCCGTATCGTAGCGAGCGATATCGCCGGTGTGAAGCCACCCGTCCGGATCGAGCATTTCGGCCGTCTCTTCCGGATTACGCAGGTACTCGAGAAAGACGAACTCGGTGCGAAGCAGAAGCTCACCGTCTTGGTCACAGCCGAGTGCTCGGCCTTCCGCGTCGATCACCTGAGCCTCAATGCGTGGGTTCAGCTTCCCGATGGCTCCAGGTTTGTAGAGCTGTGCCGTGCTGACACCGCCTCCCCCGAGTTCGGACAGTCCATAGCCGACCACAAACTTTGCGCCGCGGGACAGATAGGTTTCGAACGATTGCTTCAGCCCTTCCGAGACAGCTCCACCACCGCATAGTACCATCTGAAGGCTTGAGAAATCCGCTATCCCAACCGTCGGGTCGGCTAGAATGGCCAGTCCTTGGGCGGGTGGAATAAACAGCATCGTGATGCGATACTGTTCTACCAGATCGATCGCGAGACGGGCGTTGAATGTTTCGCGGGTGATAATACGCGTGGTACCGGCCAGTGTGCCTGTCAGTAGAGTGGCTAACCCGGACACCCAGTAGAGTGAGCTAAAGCATAGGACACGATCGCTTTCTTTTGCCTTCCAGAGGCTACAGGCGTGCGAGATGCAGGCCGAATGTGACAAACAAACACCCTTCGAGCGTCCCGTCGTTCCGGAGGAGCACAGAATAATGGCAACTTCACGCGATGGATCGGCGATATGGTGTGGGCTACGGAATAGAAACAGAAGCACTGCCCTTAAGCCATCAAACGACCTCCACATCGAACGATCTTACTCACGTGAAGCTCGTCTCCAGTCCGTTCGGGAGCAGAAAATCGTCCACCGTCGGATAACCATTGACCCGTTTACCGATCACCACCAGCTGTGGTTTGATTGCGAGCGCCTCGGATGCCTCCTGGAGTACCGGCACCAGCTCGCTGTCGCACACAACCACCAGCGGCCGTACCATCCCCAGCATGTGCTCGAAATCGTCCAGTCGAAAGGACGGATCGAGCGTGTTCACCGGAATGCCGGCCATAAAGCAACCAAACACTACCGCGGCCAGCTTTTCGTCATTTCTTGCCACCACCGTGACCAGATCTCCCGGCGAAAGAGCACAGCTATCGATGAGCGATTGTGCGAACCGGACGCTCCAAAGGTGCAGGCGTTCGTACGTCACCGTACGACTTCCACCGTCGGCACTGATCTGTGCGATGCGCTTCGGTGTTCGCTGCATGATCCGGTACAGGAGCTCGCCGAGACTTTGTATCGGATTGTACAACGGAGCTACCGGCGGACCGTGCCAGATGTTGTGCGTTGCGTCAAAGAACCCCGACGACATCGTGACATCTACTGCACATGCATTCTACTACTAGCGCTTTCTACGGGGTCCTGAATCAACGATAACTCCCTACCTTGCAGCCATACATTATCTATGAACATGGCAATGGGTAGAATAAATGTGTGCATTGATACTGTACTTAGCCAGGAATGTTCTAATTTTTGCATAATCCAACTATCGCCCACCGCAAGGCAGACAATTATATGGGTCAGCACTCACGTCGTGAATTTGATGATTGCTTAGCAAAGAAACCAATCAAAGGAGGCTACAATTTCCATTGAAAATTCATCATGAAGGTAATGTAGATATCGTCAGTGTAGTAAACTTTCCGGCTAGGAAAACAACTTCAACCGAGTATGTGAGTGTGGTCAGTATTTGTAGGATCGATTCCAAATCGTCTGATGGTTTGACACAATTTTACACTTGCTATACTGGGTAGCAATACGATATAAAGATGATGACATGATGAGTTCCACCACTTGCCGGTACATAGGTTTGATTTCTTAGCAAGTCACAAAGCGGTCCTCGACTACCGAGCATATGACCAAGAGGCAGTTACGGCAAGAAGATGAAGAAGCGGTTGTATTAAAACGACCCTTCACGGAAGATTCTTTTTCTTGGTGTAGGACCAAAAAATGCCATCTCCTATTTGTGTAGCCGATATCTCCCGGTTGTCTCGGGACTCGGTTGTCCAACATATGGAGAGGTGTGACCACTTTCAAGGATTGGCAAATTAAGCAAACCTTATCCGTGATCCGTTATTAAGTTGGTCGCGTCGAAAAAATCTCATCTACATCAACTGTAACGTCGTGATTATGAGGGCGGTGTCCACAAACATTAATATTGAACAACATAAAAGACAAGGGCTTGAACTCGCAACCGTTCCCAGTCTCGGCACCTTTGGTGGCATGCATGTAATACCATTGTATCCCTTGTACAAAGTAAAGAATTTCCGGCAAATACTATCGAAAAGTTCGACGTTCTCATGAGCACACTTCTAGTGTTATACCGGTGAGTGTCAGAACCCCTAAGTACTCTTTCTCCAAGGTACCCCGGGGGGTAAAAAGACCCTTAGGAGTCTGTATATCAGTATCATAGTATACACTATCCGCTGTTTTACCAACATCCAATGCAGAACATCCAACATAACAGACAAAAATCAAAATGCGGTGATATAATTGATTTGTATAGGTGAACTTTCTGAACAAAAATTAGGTTATTCCCCAGTATAATTATAACCCCACACTTCTTTGCCACCTTGGCGATGACCCCATAAATGCGTGCACTGAATGTAAGTATGAACAAAAATTAGGTTATTACCCAGTATAATTATAACCCCACACTTCTTTGCCACCTTGGCGATGACCCCATAAATGCGTTCACTGAATGTATGTAAAAATGCACTGAATATAGTATGTTTTACCAATGTTTAATGCGAGTTTCTTGTATTTCAACCAGCCATCCAGGACCAACAAATCTGCTCGCAAAAAGGACTCTGCCTGTTTCACGTCTTTACGCGATATACATATTACCGTGTCACCAGTAACAAGAGTTATCCCGCAGAATATGGCTTCATACAATTGTACTTGATACGATATTAAGTTTAAAACAAAGACAATCAATGACGACAAGAGATTTAATACACATACCTTAAAATGAATCCCACGGTCATCTCGTCGGTCGCATTGATTTTCAACAGGTTCTGCACCAACCCATTCGGGACGAGCTTCAGCACGGTCATGACTCGCTCGCGCCCACTCTCGACCAGCTGGGACAGGAACTGGAACACAAAGTACACCTTTGGAGACAGCTCGTCCGTCGAGATGTACTGCGTGAAGGTGCGGAACAGGGTCTGCAGGCAACCCTGCAGCGGTTCCTTCAAGCTGGGAGTTACTGGGGTCACTTGCTCGGTGAACCCAGCCACCGGTTCGAGGGAACTGTCCAGTCCAAAGACACCCCCCATACCGCCGGTTCCCTCGCATCCAACGCCCATACCGTCGATATCGAGTTTGCGTAACTTCGCGCTGGAACAGAGCGAATCGAGCGGGTCTTCGGCGTCCAGACCGGTTGCGGCCCCCCGGGTGCGCTTCTTGGACGCCGTCAGGGATACTTCCATGGTGACGATGATCGCATAGACGCACAGTTTGGCCAGAACGCGCGACTGTGGATCGACAATTTCGGGTGTTCTGTAAAAAATAGATAAAAAGGATTTGTTAGGAGGACCGACAAAAGTTATTCCTATGGATAAAATACTAACTGCTTGCTGTTGAGCATCATCTTCGGAACGATCTGTGACAAGAGAGCTATCGTGCATCGTTCAATGTCCAAGTGCATGATGGCGAAAACGATGTCCATCGTTTTGTTCAGATCGCGTATGTACTTGCACAGGAAGAGCTTGGCGATGAGTTTCTCCATCAACCAGACCGGTCCACAGGACTGCAGCAGAGTGTCGAGCAGGAAGATGGTTTCGATCGGTAACCAGCCCCGCTCGGCGATCGCTTTCCACGCTTCCTCGAACTGTTCCTCCACCGGCAGATGGGACACCATATGCAATTGGTTCGGGAACAGGGCACGCAGCTTCGGATTGACCTGGGGCGATCGTTGGAACTCCTGCTGCATTCGGCGGATGAGCTGTCCCATTAGTCCGAATCGCTCCTTGCAGTAGTCCTGCTGCTGCCACTCTTCGGCCTGCGGTCCGGACGGGGCGCTGCATAGCTGCTGCACCATGTTCATCGGTTTCAACTGCTCGTCGGGTCCGGCGGCGTGCATGTAAGCGCACAGCCACGACGAGGCGCACACCGCAAACGAGCAAAAGTAGGTCTTCAGTCCATCGAGCATCTTTTTTATGTCTACCGGCGAGAGGGTTTCGTTCACCCACAGCATCAGCACCTGGTGGAGCAAGGCCGGAATTGTGAAGCACACGTCCTCCCAGCGCAGATTGGAAGCCTTTAAGCCATCACCGCCGTCCGAGTTGTTGAGTGCCATAATCAGCTTTTCCAGCACCATCGGATCCGCCTGCTTGACCATGTTCATTGGGCATTTGGTTTTCTTCTTTTCCACCATAAAATCGCGCACCCACTTCTCGAAGAAACTGTTGCCACCCTCCGCCAGTATTACGTCCGACCCGTAGCTCTGGGCAATGCAGGCCAGTATCATGAAGGTCACGTCGAACAGCGCACCGCGGGTCGCACTCGCTTTGCCCATCTCAACGCTGGTTGCTTGTTTGGCGTAATCGTTGCACTTGAGCAGTCCCGAGATGAACGCCTTAAACTTTCCTTCCACCGATGCCACGGAGAGCACCAGGTCAAGGCTGTTGCCGGTCAACACCTGGCACAGCATGGCGAGCAACGCATCCTGCACCTTACTGTAATCCGCACTGAGTGCTTTCAACATTCCCGCCAGAGGAGACTCCACGCGGAATACAAACTTCACCATCAACGTAAGCTGGGTGTTGGCCGCTTCGAGCTTCTGCAGACCAAGCGTCACCGGCTCCCGGAGGGCGACAAAGTGTTTCACGTGTGTCTCCGTGACGAGATTGTGCTTGGCCATTTCCTTCAGCAGACACTCGACGACGTTGCAGGCACACTTCATGTCCATATAATCGAGCACGGGCGAATCCTGCAACAGCATCTCGAACGCCTCAACTATCTCCACACTGTACGTCGCGTTGGTCGCCTCATCCTTCTGCTCCTTGCCGTTCACTTGCGCATGAATCTGGCGCAAAATGTGCGGCACTTTGATGAACGCAAAGGCACACATCAGCGATTCCTTCGAAGTGCCCTCGACGTTGTTCAGCGAAATAAAGCAACCGCGCACGATCTCGCAGTACAGCCGCGCGAACGAGTAGCCCTTGAGGCGCTTCAGGTTGATAAATTGCGCCACGTACATGGCCGTGTCGCACATGGGATTCAGCAGGACCTCGATGGCGATCAGCGGCTGCATGCTGTACGTGATCGGTTCCACCTTACCGCCATCGAACAGCTTCATCTCCAATATGTCTACCTCCAGCTGGACCAGCTTTCGCATGTAATCGGTAACGGTGACGTTCTTTTGGCTCGCGTTGCCTACCTGCGCCACGTAGCCAGTCGTCAGGGTAAGGTTATTTATTCCATTGAACCGTTTCTGTAGCGTCAAGAATAGTTCCGGGTCTTCGCACTTTGCTATCGAGATTACGCCGAGCAGGAAGGGGCTTTCCGCGATGCGTTCTAGCACAATCGCCACCTTCTGCACAACTTCCTCTTCCTCGCACGACAGCGCACGACTCTCGGCGTACGTTTGGAGTACGCACTCGTAAATCTGCAGCAACCAGTGCACAAGCGATATGATCGCCTTGGTCAACAGTGCTTCCTCTTGCTTGCTCCGGCAGGTTACACCCTCGATGATGGACTGCAGAAAATCGAGCAAAGCGATCAGGCAGTGGTGTTTGTCGAAATGTTCGTACTTGCCGATCCGGTTCAGAACGGCTGCGTGCGAAATCAAATGCGCGCACAGGGAATGTTTTAAGTACGACAGGAAAAGCTGCGTGAAAGACGTATTTGTGGTTTTAATATTTTTTTTCCACCGCTTGTAAACGAATTGGTTTAATTTCTTACCTTATTTGCGCCTGAACCTACTACAGCCTGCTGGATGATTGCATCAGCTAAATTGTACACATCACCACTGACTCCGCGTGTGAGAACCTGTAAAGAACGTAGAACAAATTTCATTAACAAAGTAGACCGGACCAACAAAATACCCCTAGCGCACTTTGTTAGTAGGTTTGTTTGCGACACGTTTTCGCAAATGGCTGACAAATTTCGTATCGGTTCCGGGTTGATACGATTGATTGCGGGAAAAGGTAGGGCGAAAATTCCGAACCCACCCTCCAACGGTAAACAGAAAGATTCATCTTCTAAATCATCAAGTAAAAATTCGAAAACATTGCCCACACTTTCGCAACCAACGGATTTTCATACCATCCTTGGCGTGAGTCGATCGGCATCATTTAGTGATATTAAAAAAGCCTACTACCAACTGGCAAAGCAATTTCACCCGGATCGAAGCAAAAGTCAACCAGCAACGACGGAAACGGCAGAAATGGAGTTGAAGTTTAATCAAATCACGGAGGCGTACGAGCAACTAGTGAAGGAAATGAAGAATCGAACTAATAGCGTCGTCGACCTGAATTCGGCCTTGTATCGCGATGTACAGCGAAAGCACTCGCTGCTCCCTCGTAGCAGTCCGAGCGCACCAGACTCTGGGAAGGGAGACGCATTGAATGAGTTGAACTATGAAGATGTTGTGCTTAGCGTCCCGTTCAAAGAATCGATCGAAGGAACTACCCGTGAGCTAACGTTGCCGATTGCAGTAAAATGTGATCGTTGTGGGTTTACTGGGAAACAACCTCCAGGTGCCTCCAATAGCCCTTGTAGCGTTTGCCAAGGAACCGGAAAGCAGTTGTACCACACGGAAAGTGGCACCCTTTTAGTTCCCTGCAAATTCTGCAACGGCTCTAAAACCATGCCACAAAAGCTTACGTGCCCCAAGTGCCACGGCAAAGGGATCGTGATGGAGCAGCACAAGATTGTCGTGAACATTCCGAAGCTCTCGCAGCATAGGGACCGCCTGAAGGTTCGCATACCGGGGCTGCAGCGGCAGCTCTACGTTACTCTGCATGTACAGGATTCGAATCACTTTCGTCGCAACGGGCTTAACGTACATTCTACGGAGGAAATCTCGATACTGAAAGCTATTCGAGGAGGCGAACTGTCAGTCCGGGGAATCCACGGCATCTACAGTATCTGTTTACAGCCCGGTGTACAGTGCGGAACCGAGTTGCGCATCCCCGGCAAAGGGCTTTCCAATGCAAAGGACCACCAACAGGACATCGGGGAACACGTGCTAACGTTGCAGATTCGTCTTCCGAACAAGCTGACACCGAGACAATTACAATTGCTGGAAGAATTCGAACGTGCAGTACAGTGCGACGTGTAATGGGAATGCTTACCGTTTTCACATTGATTCCCCACTGGCAGTCGGTCCAGCGCTCTTTCCATGCGCGCAGCAACATCAGCTTCAGAAGAGTTGTTTTGCTGGTGGTTTTCGAATTATCCATAATCATTTTAGCTAATTTTCAGTCGAATAAAAGATTCACAAAATACACAGTCGGGGTATTGAGTTGTTTACATCGGCAAACAAACAAGCCAAATGCCAAAGATGTTTTCGGCTAGGTTTGACGCATGAGTTTATACTGCACAGTCCGCTTCGTTATGTGATTTGGCTTTTAATGATGTTTATAAACATTCTGCTTTCTTTCCATCTATGAATTTTATTATTCCGAAATAAAAACGTTGTGTAAATCAAAACCTATCACACTATTTACCAGATTTGTCATATTTTATTTTTATTATTTTAGCGGTAAGGATGTACTTGATTGGCGGACTTAATATTAGTTTTAATACCCGACGGCATTTTACCCATCGGTGCCCCGCCGGATGGGGACACAGCACTCATTGGGGAGCCCTGGCGGATGGCCGGTGGTATCATGACTCCCGCACCTCCCGCATTTCCTCCGGGATTGGTTAACCCGTTACCAAGACCGACAGCGGCCACCAGCGCCTGTGTGTCGGCCATCGAACTGGTTTGCTGTATCCCCGGCCGAGTAGATGATTCATTCTCCCAGTCCTCCTTTGCCTTACTGATTATGTCCCAGACGTGCGATATCACCTTGTTGTACTGGGCCACCTGTTTCATGCTAGCCTCAACCGTTAGATTGTTAGCTTTCGCTTCATGCGCCGCTTGCCTACTTTCGGCTCCCGGATCGGGTTTGGTTCGCAAGTAATCGGGTGCAAGATCGTGGGAAAATATCGGCACTCGACCCTCGGTTAACTGCAGCAAAGCTTCATCCCTCTCCGGCGTAAGCATTAACGGCAGGACGGTCAAATTTCTCAGAGGTGTTCCTATTTCCGTACTCAAAATCTTCATCAGTCCAGTGAGCTGCAAGACAACATCCATGATGAGAGATCCGCTGAACCAAACTATGCATTGCTACTTACGTGGCTAGATATTAGGGCAAAATTATCGAGGAAAGTGGGCCAGTTGATCGTTTCGTATTCCGTTTCCAGTCTGTGTATCATCACTCCAATGGAATGCTTCAAGTCATTTAGTCTGTTCAAGACTGCTTCCAAAAGCATATCAAGTTGTTTTTCTTCGCGCTGCATTGCGTTGTTTGGATGGTACTTTGCCGACCGTAAACAAGAAATACTTTGTGATTGCTCTTATTTGTACACATCCCACGAGCGACTACAAGCCGCTCCACTGTTTGCTAGCAAAATATCACAAAAACTGACTACATACAATAGAACAACAAAATAAAACGGGTTCAATTTGTGAACTCTTCCTTCTGTGTTGTGGTTTGTGGTTTAATTGTTGATTAATAAAACATCGCCGCGATGAACTAGTTGTCAATTTTACGCTGTCACATTGTGATCGACAGTATGGGACGGATGGAATGATGCGATGCTCGAAAGTCGACTTTACTATTTGTCATTATTCAGCACAAAATAGCTAAATTTCCTGTAACAATCCTTACCAGTCGAATGCCCATGTGTTTGCATAATATTTGAATGATTTAATAATGTACAAAGCAACAAAATAGATTTTTCAACGAATAAATAGCACCGTTCCACAAACTGCCAATACGAACATGGTCGGAACTCTCCACACTACAGCTGTCAGCCGAATCGCAATCTCCAAGATAGAAAGAACAGTCGGACAAAAAACAATACTCGGACGATCATCGCAAAAAGAAGTTCAGCTAGATTTCTAGGGGTTTATCTCGCAGCTGCTTTAAAGTTGCATATCCACGCGAAAACATATCACCACGCTCTGGATGTTCAGTCGTCTCGAGTAGGTTTGCTTCCAGCGTCGTCAAAAGGTTCAATTCGTTCAACAGTTGTGCGCGCTGTGACCACGAGAAAATAAAAACAGTCGAACAAGGCAGAACAACGCAAAAACAAACGGAACGCAAAGTAAACGGATCAGTACGTAAAGTTCGCCTTCGGAGGTTTGTTTGAAAGAAAGTCTACCCTGCACCAGCGCCCTGAGGCTTTGTGTTTGATAAACGTTCGTTCACACACAATATTTTGAAACCTAGAATCGTTTCTTATCGTGGTCACCGTGAAGCTTAGGTGCAAATAATCGCGACCCTCGAAAAACCCTTTGTTTCGCGAAGAACATTTCATCTCCCTGTGGAGCGAACGTTTCGTACCGTCGTGTTTTTGCTTAATACGCTTCAGTAAATGAGAAGGTACCACCGTGGTGTCGTTCAAGGTTGGCGCACATAGAACGGGGAACCGAAAACCGAATTCATATCCAAGAACAAGCATCATTCCAGTGCTTTTCACGCCGTGACACGCGACATCGTACGTGCAAAATAGAAAAAAGCCACCACCTACCAACGGCTCTGGTCGCTTTTCGAAGGGGAACAAGTGCATTTTTCACTTGGTTCGTTCGGAACCAATTGCTCATCGATAGCTCATCGCGCTCTTGCATCAGCTGTTCGCATCGAAACAAAAGCAATCCGTCGACAGGCGACCTTCTTCGGTAGCTGGGCAAGCACACAGCGAGAATATTAACGGGCGTATTATATCGACATCATATTGTGCTGCAATTCCGTTCCAAGTTCGCCGCACGTCCGTGGCCTTGGAAGTTGGTTCCGCACAAACAAAAACAACTATCGGAAGAGGGGCCTGCAAGACGCTAAGAGGAAGAGGTGAGATAAGGAAAAGCTATGGCGACTTTGTTTTTGACACCATGAAAGTGTGTTTTGGAGGAATATGTACCAACCGAATCGTAAATTTGTTGTTCCTTCCGAATTTCTCTTGAAAACAGCCACCAAGTGTACGACACTTCGCAAGCGGTAATTTCTTCGTCTATATTCAGTGCGAAAAATCGGTAGTGCAAACAACAAGTACGAAAACAACCTGCCTAATTGCCAGCTGCAGAACGTAAACAAAGAAACAATCTCCCACTCGAAGCGAGTCTGTTCCTGCTGCGGCAAGCCATGAGCCTACTGGCTAGAACGGATATCGATGCTGGGGGATTCTTCGTCAACTTCAACCAGGATTGTTCGTAAGTGTCTCGCTGAGGCTAAGAATGTTTCGCGCGGTGAACAGTATCCCTTTTTCCTCTCCTCGGACAGATCTTTAGCGGTGGGCTCGAAAAATGGATACAGCTTGTTTTCGTTGAACGCGGTCGATGCGAACTTGGACCAGATCTACACGAGCTACGGCGAGGATATCTGTCTAGTCGAGCGACTGTTCAGCAGCTCGCTGGTTGCTGTCGTATCGTTGAATGCACCACGAAAACTCAAGGTAGCTTACCCTTATGTCCTTTCTGAAGCACACATGCTTATTCATCCGTCGCCTAATTTTGACTTTCCGCCAGGTTTGCCACTTTAAAAAGGGAACGGAAATATGCAACTACTCGTACTCGAACACCATTCTGGCGGTCAAACTGAACCGATCCCGGTTGGTCGTTTGCCTGGAGGAAAGCCTCTACATACACAACATACGCGATATGAAGGTGGTGCACACGATACGCGACACACCGCCCAACAAGACGGGCCTGTGTGCCCTTGCCTCGGACTCGGACCACTGCTATCTGGCCTACCCGGGCAGTGCGACCGTCGGTGAGGTTCAGATCTTCGATGCGGTAAATCTGCACGCGAAAATCATGATCCCGGCGCACGATTCGCCCCTGGCGGCTATCGCCTTCAGCCAGGTTGGCACGGAAATTGCGACGGCCAGCGAGAAGGGCACGGTCATCCGAGTGTTTTCGGTGAGCGACGGTACGAAGCTGTTCGAGTTCCGGCGTGGCGTCAAGCGCTGCGTCTCGATAGCGTCCCTGGCGTTCAGCACCTGCTCGAAGTATCTGTGCTGCAGCTCGAACACGGAGACGGTGCACGTGTTTAAGCTGGAGCGCAGCACGCCCGAAACGAGCGATGACCAGGGCGCCAAGGATCACTGGTATGGGTACATCAGCAAGGCAGTGTCGAGCTATCTGCCGATGGCCCTGCCGTCCCAGGTGACGGATGTGTTTACCCAGGGGCGCGCTTTTGCGTCCGCGTTGCTACCCGTGGCTGGACTGCGACATTCCTGTGTCATCACCACGATTCAGAAGGCTCTAAGGTAATTGTCTATACGGATCTTTTCCTCTACACACTGTTTGTAAATGTTGATTTGTGCTTTAAATCCCTCCCCATATCTGCATAGAATGTTGATAGCATCCCAGGATGGATATCTCTACGTTTACCAACTGCCTACGGAAGGGGGTGAGTGTCAGCTCATCAAAAAGCACGATCTCCGGAACATCGAACCACCACCGAATCCACCGAGGGCGGGTAAGAGTTTTGCGTAACAAATGTATTCCAACACGGGACACCACTTGTAAGCCCCTTCTATTTTGCTTGCAGAGTCAGTTCCCATCGGTGTACCCACAGTCGTACCGTCCGGAGGGACGAGTTACGCGGCGACTGTTCGTGGAACTGCCGGCTCTAGTGCTGGCAGTGGGGGCGCTGGCTCCGTCGACGATGATCACCATGGCCATCAACAGCAGCAGCAATAAGATCATCCAGCATGGATTGTTCGCAAGCGTTTCGATTCGGCAGTTTGCTCGCCATGGTCACGGTTATCACGAACGCCGCTCTCTTTACTTTCGGTTTCAATTCAAATGAGTTCCGTTGAACATCTGCCGGGTGTAACTTTACCTTCGCGAGCGAGAAGCGAAACACGGAACAGTTTGTAGTGAAACGTTTCCACAGTTCTGGCTGTAAAATATGCTGGATTCGATGCATACATCGATAAATCGGTTAGCTTACCATACACTTCAACTAAAGAATAACACTCTCTTCAAAAGTAGGATACGAGCCTGTGGCAGTTTAAAATCACACAGTAAGACGATTTTAACCATTAAACACCATGGCTCTTACCATCTCCAGAGAACTCGTAAAGTTTAAATGCATCTAGCTTGTCTCGTTTGATGCGGGCCAACCATAGGTCCCGTCACTTTCCTTTCCCTTTCCTCGCTTGGAGGAATAGAATAATTGTGATAGAAACCCAACTAAAAACACCTGGGAACCCTATGCTTGCATAGCTTCCCAAAAGACGGCGTGATGGGAGGTAAATGTAAAATAAAATAAAATGGAAAACTATACTTGCTATATTCAGTTCAATTCAAAAGTATAGAGAACGTTGCTTCACGACAAAGCTTACCCTTAGCCGGATATTCTGACGTGGTTCGCGTTCTTGTAATTAGGCAGCACTGCAAGGAAAACAAATATGAAAAACAGTAAAACTTAAAAAAATATTATACTACTACCGGTATTGCTGGTAGAATCCGCAATTCGTCTTTTTTTTCTCTTCCACCAGAGTATCAATCAGATTTCTTTCGACTTAGGAGAATACAATTTTAAGACTTAAAAAATAAAATTGATAATTTCTTGTTTATTTTAATAGAGCGTGAAGCAAAAGTGTAAGAAGAAAAAGGAGCGCTGACAGAGACAGAGTAACGAATATATAAACACACACACACATAAATTCAAACAGGTTCATGTCAAAGTAAAACGAATGAAATTGTCGCTTTCAAACAAGCGCTTCAGCAAGTGAGAATACGGAAAAGTATATTTAAATGTAAGCTTTAGATGATTTAATGGCAGCGTGTGTATAGGGATGGTATATTTTGGTGCGACCAAACAAGAAGCAGGACAAAATCCCGAAAGTGAGCCGATGTGGATTCTTTCTATTGGACGGGTTTGTTTCCAGCATGTCTTTCCTAGCAGTCTATGCTTTTATTAGGAAAAGCTGCGTCCTCGTTAGGCGCAGACCGGACGCGATCTTTAGACCGATCAGCCGAAACCGTTAGTGGAACTGAGTTGTACTTGATTTATCGATTATAGTAAATAAGGACAAATATTGATGAATAAAATCTTTCGAAGAAAAAAAAACGTTAGTGGAACTGAGTTCTATCTGATTTATCGATATAGTAAATAAGGACAAATATTGATCAATAAAATCTTTCGAAGAAATTGGTTCGTAGTACGGTTGACCAGGCGTCTCCATTACGACGCATGGTGTAAAAGGGTCCTTAGGGAAAATAACATTATCAAAGTACTCATTTCTCTATTGCCATGGTTACGAAAGAATTTTACGATATAAGTAGTAAATTAACTCTATCATATCGCCTGTAGCAGGCGGGAGATTTTTGTACCATAAATTCCCTGTCTAAAATACCTCCAACATTAAGAGCAGATACTTTGAAGCTTGTGTTAAAAACTTCTGCAGTGAATCCTTTGGAAAACTTCGTACCAACACTACTTCAGCACCAATTTAACATGCTTCAACCGGCGCAGCGAAAGTTAATCCTGTTCAACACACATCCAATGGCGATAGGCTGTATAAAAGGGGCACAAATTAAACCGTACTTTTCCCGTCATGCAGCATTCCCGCGGCAACCGGTATCCCCTGTAAGTGCACTGCTATGCATGCGTTCCATTCACCAAAGTTCGTCGCAAGTGTCCGTCAAAGAAATAACCCCGATTAAAGCGTCGAACATTACTGGAGCACCGGAGGAGACAGAAATGCGTCCCAATCAGGGTAAACAACTAACCAGCATCATACAAACCCTACATGAAGTCCAATGGTCTTCGCTCTTTATCGGCTTCCGGCATCGATTGACGCTCGCAAACGCCGTATACTTTGTCCGAAAACTCCCTGCCAATATGGCCGCCGGCTACTCATTGGTGATTAACTCGCGCGAGTATGAACTTGCCAGCAGAACCGTCATCATCGCGTGGCAGCTCAGTGTGCGGATTGTGAGAAGTGCCTACTTTTGGCTGGGTGTATTTCTAGAATCACGTGAATACTTTTACCTTCGTTACTACACGCTGTTGGGACTAGAGCGGGCTATCGGATTGCTGCGATACGGATTACGACTTTCCTTCCAGCTGCTTCGGAGTGCACTAGAAAAAAAATAATTGACCATTTCTTTCGCATCCCATGTATTAACAATGGAAATAAAAATAATCGTCGAGTAATCGAATTGAATTACATGCAGCTTGTTTCATTCAATTTTATTTTTATTTTATTTCTTCAGTTTTACGTCACGCACGTGCTTCAGGATTTACGAATCGATTGGTTCCGACATTGCATACCCGGTGCTCATTCAAGATCTTAGCTTTACTTCCCACTTCATTGTGCCACATTAACACTTTTTGTTGTTTCCTATACCTTCCCTCGTTTTCTTCTCTCCATATCATCGAAGCACTCGAAGTGTTATCGAAATATTTATCAGTGCTATTTTTTTTGTCCTTCTTAATGATCTTCTTCTCGTAATTGTAGTACTAGTTTGTATCATTCTACTTCTCATCTTTCTCCCTAACCGTTATCGATTTGAAGTTTTTGTTCCGTTTGGCAATTACATGTAGCGTAGTGTACTAAATTGTTTTCATCCGACAACATCTTTTTGCACAGTAATCGGTTGCTCCTAACGATTCGCTCGGTGTTGGATAGATAGACAAACAGCTTCTTAAATAACTTTCACCTTCGCTTTCATTTTCCTTCTGCTTCTTCGCCTCCCTGCTTCATTTCTTCCTGGGTCAATCTTCCACGGTTCTACCTAATGCTGTGGCCACAGCACAATGCTAGAGTGAATGAAAACGTTTTGGGTTTTTAGGATTTTTGGTTTGCAGTTTGTAAGATTTTGTTCTCGCATCCTTGCCAATCTCTTTCCAAATGTTTGTATGGCTGAAAATTGTTTGTTTTTTTTTTATTAACTGTATGACGGCCGGTTCACAGCCGCATCCGCATAATGCGTATTCTTTCATTTATTTTTGTTGCTTTTCAATGTGCAAACAGCATGGCCGCCGTCCAACGCTGCAGTTTAAATCGTTTGCATCTTGGATATTTAGTGTGGTCTTTCACTTGTTGATTTATTATACTCAAGTTCACTTGTTTCATACTATAGTTACGAGATAAATTCTATGTACGCTATAATAGTCCGTTTTCAAATCATATTACCCTTTTGCATCAAACTGGGTGATTGATTACCATCAATTTCTATATATTTTCTTCGCCTATTTCAAAAGAGGGCTTCATCCATTGTTGTGACATAGATTTTCTTCTTTCATATTATGTGAATTCGTCGAGCTTTCAAGGGCGTTGGTCATAGTCGTATAGATTTTTCAAACAACTGAGTTTTTCTAATGTATTAAAAGTGGATTGTTACTTTTCCATTTTATTTGTAACCAATTCTGGTAAAAGGCGTGAAGCATGTTTAAAAGATGTCAATCTTTCGAAGAAAATAGCACAAAGCAGCGAGTGAGAGTGTGTGTGTGTGTGTGTGTGTGTGTGTGTGTGTGTGTGTGTA
>KE525275.1:1706476-1722703 GCA_000441895.2 Anopheles sinensis | reverse complement strand
ATCCGCATAATGCGTATTCTTTCATTTATTTTTGTTGCTTCTCAATGTGCAAACAGCATGACCGCCGTCCAACGCTGCAGTTTAAATCGTTTGCATCTTGGATATTTAGTGTGGTCTTTCACTTGTTGATTTATTATACTCAAGTTCACTTGTTTCATACTATAGTTACGAGATAAATTCTATGTACGCTATAATAGTCCGTTTTTAAATCATATTACCCTTTTGCATCAAATCATTTTGGGTGATTGATTACCATCAATTTCTATATATTTTCTTCGCCTATTTCAAAAGAGGGCTTCATCCATTTTTGTGACATAGATTTTCTTCTTTCATATTATGTGAATTCGTCGAGCTTTCAAGGGCGTTGGTCATAGTCGTATAGATTTTTCAAACAACTGAGTTTTTCTAATGTATTAAAAGTGAATTGTTACTTTTCCATTTTATTTGTAACCAATTCTGATAGAAGGCGTGAAGCATGTTTAAAAGATGTCAATCTTTCGAAGAAAATAGCACAAAGCAGCGAGTGAGAGTGAGTGTGTGTGTGTGTAATTTAATAATTTAGTTATTATGATTGAATTGTTTTGTAAGTTTAATTTTTCTGATCTTCCAGCATCGGATCGTTACAAATATTCAGCAACCAAACGTGATGACTAATTTTTTGCTTATAGAAATATCTTATACATCTTCACGTTAATAGAGGTCCAGCCTCTTTTGGTTTCCTTGTCAATCTTTTAAATGTAATTTAGTAAAGGACACACACACACACACACACACTCGCAGATTTTCATATATAGAGTGAAAACTTCGAGCCGGGTGAAAGCGGAACCACTTCCATACTGGGTATTGTGCCAGGAAAAGAAAAGTCCTCTTACCTGTGGAAATGAAGCAATGTGTTAACGATTCCAGATTAAAGTAACTTCTTTCGACATTTCCTACACCAAATGCTCTAGATTCCAAACATTTTGCAATAGAGTTTCGTTTTGTTTGTGTTTTTTTTTCATTTATTATTTTCCAATCGCTTCGGGTCGCTAACGCGCTACATCGCCAGTTTTTCCAGTTTGCCGATCGGCTTGATTTCTGTTACACATGCGTAAATGCATTATCGCGTGTTTCCATTCAAATTTTCCCAGGGAATACGTTTGTGCGGAGAATAGAAACGAAACTCGTTCATTCTTTAAGTAACCTCTTTCAACTCTTCCAGAAATACTGCAAATCAAAATAATCTTAACGGTTCTTCTGCATGTTAACACCATCGGTTCCATAAGATACCGCGATGGTTTACACTGGCCCAACCAAGCCAACGATTGTTCTCGATGAAAATAAAATATTTATTACATACTTCGAGTTTCCAAATGCTGTTACTTTCGGCATAATTTTTCAATCACTATAGTTTGCCCTAACATTAAAGGGGGTTTTGAGTGATCAATCCGCTGGTTAATTCTTTCTTTTTCTTCCATCTTACTTGCCCCATTTTTTCATAGCCTATGCTGAGTTGTTCAATAATTTGATAGTTTTTGTTTTATCCGTGTGGAGTTGCTGATGTAAATCGCTGGTTGCATGTTCAACGCTGACGCCATCGTTTTTAATTTTATTACTTTGCTTTTACTGAAGTTAGTTGTTAGTATTATTTTTGCTTTGCATTTTTCTCTCATTTTCTTTACATCGCTGCGTTGAATATGTCATTACATTTTACACAAAACATTTAGTTAAATATACACAATGCGTAGAAAAACCATGATGATTCTATTTGCTTCTTTTTTTATGCTTGTTTGATCTCTGTTTGCGCCTAGCTTGCGTAAACCCATTTGATTACTGCCTCAGTTTCGGTGTGTGTATGTGTTTGGGTTGTGTGAAGGTTAATAGTATTTCCAATAAGTACTGCAAACGCGCGCCGACTTCCGATAATTTAGCAACTGTTTCGTGATGCGTATATGTGTCTATATGTGTATGATAGCGAGAGATAGAGATGAATATTGACAAAAAAGGGGGCAACGTCTTGGGGCCGAACCTTTGGTCTAGTGCCAAAGCTGCATTCCTAGCTGTGACAAACTCTTGCACGACCCTCCACGTGTGCTTTTCGCCGTTTCCATACTGAAGGTGGCATGTAAGTATACCTATCTTCTTCTTCCTTTTGTTTTGGTTTATTTTTGCTTCTAAACATCCGGATGACCATCGGTCACCCACCACAGAAGGCCATTTCCGGGAGAAAGAGAGTTAGCCACACTACGGTAGAGTTTCGGGTTTTCTGATTCAATTTTATTTGCAATTATTATAATTATTATTATTTTCTTTTTTTGATATCCGCTAACGTTTTCATTCAACTACCTCATCACTAGCTCATCATGATCATATATTACAGGGACAAATATTAGTATATCTTTTGCATTATTCTTTCGGATTTAACTTCCTTCAAGATTTGCTTCTGTGACCACCAATTAGTACAATTTATTGATTTTAGTTTTTTACCTTGTGCCTTTACCTTTTTACTGTGGTTGTCACCTTTCAGTTTCACCTATTGAGACCGCCGTTCGCGTTTTACGTTATGCTCGGTTGTATTCGCATTGTTGAAACAATTTTCCATTCTTGCTAGCTGGCTCTTCTAACATTCGACTGATATTTATTTTACCTATTTGTTTGTTCTTGTTGCATTGTTTTAGCATACTTACTTAGTTTTACTTTATTTTCTTTTCTGTGTGGCTGTGTATGTGTATTGTTTGTTTGTTTTTTTGTTTTAATTTATCGCGAAAGAGCATTTTTTATTATATCAATGGAACGCAAACACTTACTAGGCGTAATGGAAAGGAAAAACAAGGTGCGATCGATGTTGTCAAGCATACAAGATACGTTCGATTTGGAATCCGCCTGTCCTCAAAAGGTTTGCCTTGAAATACAGCCAGCTGCAAAGCACGGTATCTTTACAAACGCGAAGCCGCTCTAAAATACTAAGGGAAACAATAGATTACTCGCTCCGAACTCCATTCTTTCCTTTCTGTCAAATCTAAACCATCTCATAATCGTTTTCCGAATGTCCCTTTCCCTAAACGCCCTCAAGCATGGTAGTTTGTTATCTATTTGTTCCTTTTGCTTGTGTGCTTCGTGACTTTCTTGTCCATTTCGATCTACCTGGAGATGCTAATGCAGCTTTGTTCTTCTCTTACATTTTGTGCGTGTAATTTTCCTGCGTTTTATGTGCGTGTTTTCTCACATTCTCGATAGTACCGCCCTTCGTATATGATAACTAAACCTGGAGATAAAGAAAACGGTTCACTTGTTGCTGCGCACCAAAGCAGAAAAACTTATAAAATGACGGTTTAGCAACTGCGGCTTTCGATTTCTCCGGGAGTCGCAGTCCCGGCCTTGTTAAGTATGTCATCAGATCGATTGCGTGATACTGTGATGTATGTGTGTTGATTGTTTCATGTGAATGTGTTTGTATTAGTGTGTGTGTGTCTGTTTGTGAATATATTTGTTGGGTTGTAGCTTGAATGAAACAGTGATCGTCTTATTTTGCTCCTTCACGACAGTGGTGTGTGCCCTCAGGACCTCCTTATATAAAAAAGAACAGCATCACCATAAGATTTGCATTGTAACCGGTAGCCTTAAGATTTGTGTCGGAAATAAAAATCTGTATCATATATCATAGTATTAACCTAATGCTGCAGCTGCCAAGACACCGACGTATGTCACCGAATCGTTCCCCCGCTTAGAAGCTTGCCAGCTTCTTCCTGCCTAGTTCCTCCGGACCAATGCTGCCTGTACCGATGTTGCTACCACTAGAACTCGCTGTAACACTTAATTCCATACCCGCAGGAACGAGTCCCAGGACCCTGTCGCCACGGCCATCCCGTTCTCGGTGACACCTAAGCACGAGACACGATTATCGTGCCCGGCCAGAATACCTGCCCGTTCCGCCTTCAGCGTGTCCCAGACGTTGCAGTTGAAGTCGTCGTAGCCGGCAAGGAGCAGCCGGCCGGATTTGGAGAACGCGACGGACGTGATGCCGCAGATGATGTTGTCGTGCGAGTACATCGCCAGCTCCTGGTCGGCGCGGATGTCGAACAGCCGGCAGGTGGCGTCGTCCGAGCCGGTCGCGAACGCGTGCCCGTTCGGGAAGAAGGTGACCGCGTTGATGTCGCTCTCGTGGCCCGGGAATGTCTGCTTGCACTGGCCCTCGCGGATGTCCCACAGCTTGGCCGAGGCGTCGCACGCCCCGGACACGAACACGCGGAACTGCGGCGACAGCGACAGGGCCATCACGTCACCGGTATGGCCGAGGAACGAGGTGCACTGCTGGCCCGTCTCGATGTCCCACAGCCCGCAGGACATGTCGCCCGAGCTCGTCACGATCTGGTTGTCGTCCAGGAAGCGACAGCACGACAGGTAGCCCGTGTGGCCCGGGAGCTCCCGCGACACGCGCACGTTGCCCTCGCGCGTCTTGAGGTTGTAGATCGAGCAGATGTTGTCCAGGCCACCGCACGCCACGAAGTTCCCGGACGGGGCGTACGCGCACGTCATCACCCAGGACGAGCGCAGTGGGATCGCGTGCACCTTGTTCGTGGTGTGCGAGTCCCACACGATCAGCTTGCCGTCCTGCGAGGCCGACACCAGGTTGCGCGAGTCGCTGCCCCAGTGCATGGCGTAGATCTTTGCCAGATGGCCGCGCAGGGTGCGCCGTGTGCGCATCTGTATTCGCCCGATCGGCTCGAGATTGTTCGTCGCCTGCACGAGCGACGTGTCGCAGGCCGCCTTCCTCGCATCGCGGATGGCGTTCTTCAGCGTTTCCGCCTCCTGCCGTAGCGCTTCCATCTCATTCATTCTGCCGGCTTTAGTGGTTGGGTTACGGATCTGATCACGCTGATCAAAGGAAAGTGATCCTCAATCGCTACTGCTACACTGGCAATACACACCCAGTCACACCGTACTATTTCTACGCCCAAGGAGAGGCTTCAAAAAGGTCACAAAGATGTATATACTCTAAGTTCTTAAAATCCTCAAACTACGCCAAATATTGCGACCGTGCGTACGTGCATCTGCCTTTGGTCTCTCCGGTTTTGTGCGAAGCCTGGTTGTACGCCTTCGATTCTGTCCCACTCAGGGGTCTACTCTCCTGCCTAAATTACTACCGATAATGAACACTATCTGTTTGACTGCTTGTTGTGCCGCCGTATCACACCGTTCGGCGTCCGTGTCCGAACTGGAAAACAAAATGCTGGGACAAGCTGGGACTTGGTCACCACCACCACCGCAGTCGCGTACTACTGGAGCTGGAATGTGGTTTTGCCGTCATCGGCGTTCGTTCGGCGTTCCGGCTACCGGCTGGTTGGTTCGTACTTAGAGCGTCCCGAGGAGTCTCTGTGAGCCGCTGCTATGGTGAAGAGTGGTGATGATGATGGCGCTCGCTGATAAGATGCCGTCTAGAAGGGATGAGTAGCAGCTTTCACCACCGGTTACTGGTATAGGAGGAAAAAACAGAGAGCAAAATGGAATGATGTCAAATGAAATCGGAAAACAACTATGAAGGCTATATAGAGTAGTATCAGAAGGAGTGGTCTACAAGGTAAAGTAACGACTGAGCGGATGAAGTCAGGCAGTAATCCTTCCCTGATGGCAAGATTTCCAGACCGAAACTGTTCATTGACACGCGCTTTCGAGTATTCTCTAACCTCTATTGTAATTTTTCACCAGTCATTTTATCGATTCCAAGGGAAAAGTCCACCAGCCCTCTGTTTTGGGGCCTTGTCCATCTTTACTGAGGGGTATTCACATACGGCACTACAGCAGGAGATAAATTTAAACACTCTGGTCTCTAGAACTAAATTTTATTTCATGTTTCCCTTGCATTCGTTCCGTCGTTCTTGAGAAATCCATGAAAAGCTAGTCAAACAAACCACGGCGGTAATCAACGCTCGGTTTACGGTAGGATGTCCTCAAAGGAGGAACTTTGGACGGACACACCATACCACCACACCCTGCGTGAAGAGGTTTTGTGGCAGTGCTCACTCACGCGCTCACTTTGCTGAAATCTCACAATGTTGCCTCACAGTGGTCGCGATATATTTCATCGTCAGCGCACACTATGCCGCGATTCCTGCCGATCGCTTGCCCACTTCCGGTCTCACTGTCCGGTACATGCGCTCACTTTTCACCACACATGCACCTTGAGGATGATTTCTACTTTTGATTTCGGAGGTACGTACTGATTAAAACCCAATTTATCCTTCTCAAGCAGCATTCACAAAGTTTAGTGATGAGTCCTTAGTAATTAGCAATCCTTTCACTCACACTCACACAACATTTTCCTTTCGCCTCGGTTCCATCTCACAGAGGTTCTGCACGTTCAACCACTGAAGAAAAACCAGCGAGTGTGAACACCACCCCCCTCACAATCGTCCTCATTACAACCACACGAGAGACAGGTGTGCGCATACACTTGCTGGAGGAAGACTCTGCTCTCCGTTAGTCCTTTCGTTCACTGGTGGTAGGTGCGTCAGTGTGGTCGGTGTTAGTGTCACGCTCACACTCTCTCTTTCTGCCCTACCACTCTGGAGGCTCTGACTTGTGGCACACGGCACAGGATATGTTCGTTCCGAACGCGAACGAGAGGCGCGGTCACTGGCCGTGCGGCTGTGTGAGGGGCTGCCGACGTCGATGGGTGTGTGCGTATAAGCCGACTTCCTTTTTCCACCCTTCACACGCCAGGATATCGACACGATGAGAAATTTTCCGATTACTGGCCTTTTTCTATCGTCCTTTTTGAATTCTTACAGCATACATGAACTTTTCGATAACTTTTCATGGAGTTCGTTAACAAAAGTAATATCTAGTAGGTTCATGCTCAGGTGCCTCGTTTCGTCCGTCCGTCCTTCCGCAAACCCCTTCCAGTGCCAGACAGACGTGATCCTTTTTTTTTAACCCGCCACAGATAGCACGTACGCAACGATCAGGGTTTCCTCGGGTTTATCCTTCCTTTTTCATTTACTCCTTTTTGTTCACGCTTTTATTTCCTCCCAGGATACACTTTTTGATGTTCCTGTTTGTTTCGTTTCTTTGCAAACCATCCTTTTAACCGATCGAAGTGGAAATTAGATTCCATTTTCCATCCACATTTCCACACACAATCACAGTCACACGCACGCACAGACACATGCACACACGGGCGAATTTACATTCTCTGGTACAACAGGGTGTCCGCTCACGCATCGCTCACACACAGTGTGTGCCTAGTGTAGTACACCCTCGAAAAAGGAGCATTGGAGAGAGAGAAGGAAATGGAAACGATGGGAAAGAAAGAAGAAGACGAAAATGGCCAAGCGAAAAGTGTGGTCCGTCGAAAAAGAAGTTGGAGAACGGAACCATTGGGTGTGAATTAAAAAAAATGCCCCTAGGATGATTGGGAAGGGACTGAATGATCCAATTTTTCTCTTGTTTGAAATACTAAAAGCGACTAACGGCCTGTCTTAAGGATCTGCTTTCTATGCCAAAGCATTTTCCCCATTATTATTTGCCCTTTTAGTCCAGACGGTGACCAGGGCGTGTGTGCAATTTTTTTAACCGAATGCCAATGGAAAAGTTGCACTGCGTCTAAAGAAGAAATGCCAATGGAGGCATTTTGAATTTGGACCTTTTTCGATCTCAGGATTCTTTTTGCAGGTTGCTGATGAAATCGGCCAGATTGTTTCCCATTCGCGTCGGCTCGCCTACTGTTTTCCAAGTAACGGGAAATCAATGGGCGCAGCCATTTTTGAAGCTCCAACCAGTTGCAAGTTCGGTTGAGGTACACGCTAAAGGAGATGGTCGGAAAAGTCGGGAAAAAGCCTCTAGAAACGCACGGCACCGAGGGTGGTGGGGACGGGAGGGTGGGTGAGCGGGCGGTTCGAAAATTTTCTGCCGCTGATGAACGTACTTGCATAGCCGTGCCCTACTACTACTGCTCAGGCCAACGTCTGCACACTTCGTACGGTTTGACGGCGCTCGCACTACGGCTGCTGGCACATTCTCGACCCGATTTCACTGCACACGGTCGCCGCACGGTTTTCACGCACGATTTTCCAGCGTTTCCCCCGATGGCGATGGGTGAATTTTCGACCTTTCAGTACGGTCACTTTTCTTTCCGACACGGTGACTCGAACGCGTACTCGACAGACGTGACGACAGAGAATTTTCCTTCCTTCGTCCAACCGATGACACTTTGCATTTACACACACACACCCATACACGTACAACGGTCGGTGGAGTCCGATACGTGTGCCAGCGCAACTCCATGAAAATGGGGGCGCCATGGGTAGTTACGCTCACGCGCTCTCCTGTGCTCTCACGCCGGACGAGTTTTCCCACAAGCCAGAAGAACGCTCGTCCCATTTTCCGATAGGCATCGCATTCTGGCACACAGCAGACGGGTTTTTCTCTCCCGCTCGGCCAGGATGCTGGCTACTATTTCTCACGGCTCGCGTGTGCGGAGGAAAGCAGCAATCGATCCGAATCGCATGCGCACGGCCAAGACTGCCATTTTCGCTGCTCAGTCAGTGCCCAGTGAAAATTTTCATGCCATCTATCACGTTTCACTAACTTTAAAGAAAATTATTTTTGAACTTAAATCGTCATATGTGCTTTAAAATGTTATTTCTTCCAATGAGTTCGTAAAATTATTAGAAAGACAATCACAAATCAGTTTTTATCAGACACTACTCTTCAAACATTCATGAAGTGAACAGTGTGTCTGAAAGAATGTGTTTGTATTTATCTAATTGGATTATTTTAACTCGAGAAATTGTACATAGTATTAGCTAAATTTTAATTTACGGATTGCAATAAGAGTGATTATTTCTGTTTGTTTTATCGATGAAGACCAATATCTTTTCGCAGTTTTATCAGCGTGAAAATTTTATTGCAATTTGAAATGGCAGTTGAAACAGCGTAGTTGTTTGACCAACAGTTTTTGCCTGACTCGGGCATTTTTTGTCGCCCGTTTTGTTTCTTTTTTCGTCGTGCGGCGTTGATTCGAAGTGCACCTGCTTCAAAACCACTTTATTACATGTTTGTATATTTGCATTCATGTACATATGTGATTCTAATCAACGCAAAAATAAAACACTGAGACTGTGAAGGGGTTAAATAATATATGACAGTAAAAGTCTTAACATCAAAACAGTTAAATGAGCTCCGAAATATTTTTTTTCGCTTATCTAGAAGTGAAAAATCGATATCACCTGGTGCCTGTACCAACAGAAATATTATTGCAGTTTAAAATGACGGTTGAGAACGATTCAATGCATCAGAAAACTTTTTTGGAACGTTTTACTTAACCGTCCCATTGTGCATGCCCAGGCCCCTCAGACCATCCCCACATTTGCGCTTCTATTGCATCATCTTACCTGTTATTATTCCGATACGCTGAAAGTGCCAATAGGAAAAAAAGGATTTGTTGTACACTTAACTCTGTATTTTCTTGTTATTCATAATAAGTTAGTTGTATTTCTATACCATTTTCATTATTTTTATTTTTATTTCCTTCATTCACTTTCTTAAACACTATATTTTGTTTACTTCTCGATTTAGCGCACTTTTACTGTCGTTTGTTTGTATTTGTTTTTTTTTCTTCGCAGCTACCCTTCGCGTCTTCCGATCGGTTCGATCGTTTATTAATTTTTTTTTCTCTACCGTCTATTACCGGTCGCAGTGTAATATTTTCGATATCTCAAAACGTGTAAAAATGGTGATTTTCTTCCCCCAATCTCCTTATCTCTTAATCTCTTTGTATTTCTGTGTTTTTTTTTTCACTCACCTATCGAACGTTCTTCCGCTTACGTTTAGTTGTTATTGAACATTTGTTACTAAATTTTTTTTAATTTTATTTTCCCATCTCTGCTTGCATATACGGATAGTGTGTATGTGTTTTTCTTTCTGTTTCTGTTTGTTTCGTCATCTTTATTACATTCCACAGCAGCAAACATGACATTACTCGATACACTAGGTATTGGTTGTTTGCTCACGAGTTTTTGTTTTAATGCTTTTTCGCATACTTCTCATATATCCGCTCCAGTATTTGTGCTGATGTCGTGTGCGATGATTGGTCTAAGCGATGTCTCTGTTTTAGCTGGTTTTTGTTTTTTTTGTTCGGGTTTCTTCATCTTTGTTTCTATTTCAATACGACCTAGAGAACATACAATAGAACATACTGAGGTAGTTGTATTTGTGTATGTGCTTGTGAATAGAATTGATAACAAGAACTAAGCTTTCCTCCCGCCTTTGGTCGCTAAAGTTTCCCGTGTATGGAGAGATGTTATACAAACAAACATCAAAGAGAGTCGTCTTGTTCAATAGAAACTAAGAAAATAAAAACAGGGATACCTAATGTACTCTAAAGTAACATTGCTCACGTCGGGAAGTTTATCTTCTCGGTCCCGTCTATCTGCTGGCATTAGAACACACATACACATATACAACTAGTATTACAACGCCATTCCCATTCGATTGCCGTGTTGCAGTGAATTTGTTTGTTCAGTACAAATTTACCAGCGTTCAGGACTTCAGGGACGACATCGTACGGCAAGAGGAAGAGCGTGAGAGGCAGCGCACTCCTAGCAGTCCCAATTTTCGAACGGCCATAGTGCACACCCCTTTAGCATGTCCTCCACGAAGCACAAGCTGCAAGATGCTGCCACCCCGAAGCAGTCTTGCCTGCCTTTTATATTTTGTGCTCTTTCCTTCACCTGCGTCTCTCGGTCAATTCGAGAGCATCGCCCTTATTTTGCTGGTTTTGTTTTTTATTCTTTTACTTGTTCGTGTTTATTGATTGTAACATAAATTGTACAAATAGCGCCACCATATTACACACGCTAGTTCAAAAGCCCCTAAGAGTTACATTAGAATTAAAGTTAGGTATTTTCCACCCCACGTCCAACGCTTTTGCACGCTTTAGTGACGTTTCCTCATTTCCTTGCTACGATAGCATCTGCTAGTGCGTTTCTTTTGCGTTCCGTTTCTACAACTATTCAGTTGTGCCACCCTTCACTTTTTTGTTTTATTTTGTGCACAATCCATTCGTGTTCCCAAGCGTTTACATTTGCGTATGTTCGCTGTCATTCCTATAATTTTCTTTGATTTTGTCCTAACGCACTTTAATCATTACTTTTGTTCAGTTTCTATCTCTTGTTCATGTTTTCTTTTTGTTGGCATGATACTTTATGGTGTCCAGGTTCTTGTTCTTTTATTGATTTGTTTCATCATGAGAGAAATAGTAGTAGCTTGTGCCACGTCACAAGTAAGTTTTCACAGCTTTGCAGTGCCACTCTGTACTGGTTGGTGGTCATATGCGTCATTTTCCTCTGAAGTATGATCTTCTTGTGCATACACGGTATTGTTGTTTTAAAAGCATTAAATAGAATTTGGTTCTACTCCTCTTTTGCGTCACAATTTTCTCGCTCTCGATATGATGACATTTACTGTCGATTGTAACATCGAAACAAGGGAAAGCTCACACAACATATGGTTGACGAGATGGAGCGAATCAACGGAGAAAGGAAACCCGTATCTTCGTCTCGAAACAAAGAACTAATCGAACGACCAACGGAGGAGGTCAGGAGGAGCGATTCCGGTTGTCTATCGGTTCCGGATTATGTTAGTTGTATTAGTACATGTCCTTTCTTTCAGGGTGGCTTTCCTCCTACTCCTCCTGCATCCGATTGGATAGCTTCGAAGCTTGGCACCCGGATGCAACCTCGTTGACCGTAGGGATAGGGCACGGCTTGGCCACGTGCCGATCCATACTAAAAACCAATCTCTCCGGCAACTACTCGACCCGACTTGCCGAACCGGGAGAGCCCTTTATCCCGGCGGCCCCCTTCGAGTCAGTCACCGCAAAGACCGGCATAAGCCCCTAGATGTACCGCCGTACGTCACCCAACCGTCCCCATCCAGCATCGAGCCCTTTCATCCAGGAAGTGCCGAGCGTGTCATCTGCGCCAGGGACAAGTCTGTTCCCCCCCTCATCGAAGGGGTTCGAACGGAAGAGTGCCCATTACCATGACACCCAGCGGGATGGCCATTTCGAGCGGAAAGAGTTTTCCCAGCGCAGGTGACACTAGCATTCGAAGGCAAAACAATATGGAATAAACACTTTATAAAAGAATTCTTAACTTTAAAAATGATCAAAAATTACTTTTTTCAACGCTCACCGTTTCATTTTTCGAAAAAACAAAAAAATCAGAAAAAATTCATCTTTTTAACTTGTACAAATTATCCAAACTGAGCAAAGTTAGATTCTTTACACCTGGTGTGCGTGTTGTTCTTGTTTGTTTCTTCATTGTTCTTTTCAATGTTATTAGTTTTTCTTCATTCTCCTGCACACTTCTCTTCTTTATCGTTTTTCGAAGCGGTTTCTTATTTACGGAACCCATCTTGTGCGCTTTTTATAGCATGGCGTGCTGTTGTGCACCATCGACAATGGTTCCCTTGTGTCGCTTTTGATCTTTGTGCGCCGCTGTTTGTCTTTATGTTTGTGCATTTTAATTTCACCATTTATTGAACATTCCTGTGTTCCTCTCTTCTTTTTCTTCAGTTTCCTATGTTTTCTACTTCCGTTTCCGTTTGTCGTGGTTTTTACGTCCAACGGTATTCTTGTTCGCACGTTACGTTGAGACTTAGTGAAATTAGGCAGTGTATGGCATTCTTTGTTTTTTGTTAGTTTTTATTCATTTTTTTTGGAAAGGATTGTTTCTTGTGTGTTTTTGTACGAAGATTTTGTGATTTAGTTTATTCATTTGTGTATTGGTTTGTTCGCTATGGGTGATTTGATGCAGTGTCAGGGTGTTTACGGTATGATTTACGGTAGGTTTGTTGCGATTTGAAGTGCATTGAATTGGTTAGGTGTAACCCAAACTGGCCGTTCTCGCTATCAAGAATGTAACACTACAGCCTCCAGAATACCTGATTGAAGTTGTTGGAACTTGCAGTTTTTTGTTGTTGATATTGTTCTTCTTTTGCCGCTTACTTATGAAGCATGTTTTTGTCATACAAAAACACTAACGAATAGATCTAATTTGCGCGCTCTGCAGGCATCGTATGTTGACTTTGCGCGTGCCTTTTCCTCTCGGGAAACTGTTGACTTACGCTTAGAATGACATCAAAATAGAAGCACATCAAAACCAAATTCAACAAGACCGACACCGATCGTATGTGCTGGTGGTGTATGGTATGCGACCCAGCAAACATTTCCTTGCACTTGCTCCGCCACGCTGTGCTATCTTTACGCAACGTTTTTCTTTTCTGGTTTTGCTTATTTGAATATTGTTTTTCAACTACACTCCGCGCAATCGAGACCGACAAATTGGTTGAGCCCGCGCAATATGTTTCTGGATTGCCGACGTCTGTCCTGTATGACCCCTGTCTCCCCCCCTCAGTCACCCCCATTACCATTCGCTTCTTCTATGCTCCCATAGGGAGGCTCCTGCGTTTGCCGACCTTTATCGTCTGCAACTGAGCCCTTCATTTGCATGCAAACGATTAAGGGTTGGCAAAACGTGACAAACGTATCTCTAGATCTCTGGTGGCAGTGCGAGAGAGTCAAGGAAATGTTCCGATGGGCCGGGTGTGAAAATGGACACCGAAATGCCTCCTGAGCCCAGTAGCAACATTGCGGTCCCATTTTCACACTGGTTTTGCAATTGCTGCTTGCATACCACACTTTGGCGTACAATTTTTCTGATTTTAGTTTCGTATTCGAATGAGGGTTTTAGCCCCGTTTGTTGCAACGAATGGTTTGTTCGGGTTTTGTTTCCTTTGCCACCCCGCAATATATTCTTTTTGTTTTCTCCTGCTACGGACACTCATCAACCTGTTCACAGCCGAAAGCAAACGAAAACCCATTTACCGGCAGGTCGAATTTTCGGACTAAAAACAATACTATTCGATAAGACAAAAACAAACTATCATACTAAAAAGTAAATACTGTAACGCGTCCATGAGCCCTTCGAATTGGACGAAATGAACCGGAACTTCCGCCCACGCGCCCACTGAGCCCAGTTGTGGGCGCAGGGGGAGTGTTGTGCTAAATAAAATAAATTATCTAACGCATCCGTGAGCCCCCTTCTGTTGGGATGCATTAGTTCCTCTGGTGACAAACAAAAGCGTCGTCCGCCTGCTAAATAATTGTACTAACGTGTAGAACCATAGTAACTATATCCATGGCAGTAAATGCCAAGCTAGAACTTAACCTGTAAAGGGTGTGAATTATACGGGTACCTAAGATGGCATAATTGAATGGCTTCGAGAATGTTTCTTCTTTCGCATTGTTTTGTTGCGTTTTGGTTGATTTGTTGTGCTGTGTTTCGCACTATAGTTTCGGCACTCATTCGTTCGGGTTCTTGGGCGTTTAGTGCTGGAGAGGATGTTCCCCTTAACACCAACGATAGTATTTAGGTTTGCCTTTTGCTATTTTGCTTTTACACTGAATCGACCTCCACATAGTAGTTTTCCTATCAATAAGCGTAGAAAAAAACGTACACTTAATTACAGTCTGCCATACCAGGTTTTGCTCTTTCCCTTCCACATATCCACCTCCTCTTCTTCTTCTCTTTCGCTCATTCGACACACAAAAAAGGTACAAAAAATTACGACTTGAGATTGTTGGTTTTGCTGGCGGGAGCAATGGAGGCGCCCAGTAGCTCATCTGAGGCGCCCATGCTATCCCATTTCCTGCCGCCCTGCGGAACGCCATGGGGAAGGAAGCTGCATCTGCTCGAACGGGGTCGAAAGTGGTGGTCCCCAAGAACAGCAGAATTAATAAAAATTGAGGATGTGTTTGAGTGTGTTTTGTTTTCTAAATAGGATGTAACGGAAAAAGGATTGTGGAAGGAGATAGATCCGTGGTTAGTGGAGGAACAGGAGCAGGAGGAATTTGGGGGGAAATGGAACAGTTAACATTGTTTTTCGACCACCTCGGGGAACGGAATCACTTTACGGCCCTGTTGAGCTGCAGCTCCTTCGCCGTGCCGGGAAACAGGTAGCACAGAGGGTGGTTTCTTACATCGTAACATCGTGAAGAAAGTTTTACATGCATATACCGTGGCGGGTTTGGTGTGTGTGTATATGTGTGTGTGTGTGTAGTGAAAAATGAAGTTTTGTGATTTGTGCGTTGTCTGTGTGTAGTGTAGTGTAGTAGTGTGCTGAACAGGCGCGGATGGGACACATATACACGTATAGTAGGAACTTAAAGACAAGCAACAAACACGTCGAGTTGAGGTAGCACAATCACTGCCACCGAATCGTTAGACATACGGATAGGATAATGGGATGTTTGGTTTTGAATTTGTTTTTTATAAAATAAAACCAATCAATAGTTGTATAGAATTAACAATTAATATGAATTCGAAATAATTTGTATTCTAATGCTCTAGACAATAACCGTAATTTCAATGATAAATAAGATAAATATTCAAATAAATGTCGATCCTCCAACATCTCAACTCCAACAAATGGCACAAACAAAAAATGGTTCCCGGCTTTGAATTTGTTACAAGCGGACTTCAAATGATCAGTGGAGTTCGCTGGGAACAAATTCAAATCCCTGGTGGAAAATAAGCGATCTACCACGAGCCAACGAGATTGAGAAGAAAAATAAACCGTTGGGGTGCGGGGAAAAACAAAAATGTATCGCACGAACACGTACTCCCGTGAGCCCTTGGTGTACGCATGTGCGTGGCATTTGGTAACGATAAGTTTTCGACCTGAAATGAAGTTGAAAAAACCGACGGAACAAGAAAGCAAGAGGAAACAATCCTTACCCTGAGAGAGGCGTAGCACGTAGCACTACCACTAATGGATGTGAGAAGAAGCATCTTTTTGAGTTTTTAAAACAGCATAACTAACTCAAACAAAACTGATCATCGGAAAAGGACTGTTACAGAACGGGTTTCCACGGCGGAGACGCTTCCATTGCGTACTTTCCATCCGTATTTGCATTCACTACTAATCAAATCGTTATCCTAGGGGAGGAATGGGAGCGGGGGCGGGGTAGGTGACAGTAAGCGTTTTCTGGTAAGTGTATGTGAATGTGCCAGCGTGTTAGTGTTCGTTTGATTTGGACAGTGTGTACGTGTGAGTGTGCGTATTGTATGTTTGCATGAAGTATAGTTTTTCCAGAGTTTCGTATAATCTATGATAGGGTTTACATTTATCTAAACACTTGATGTAAAAAGAATTACTTAGAAACCGTTCGCCGCCTATCAACCC